>RJWM01008270.1:0-56516 GCA_004363535.1 Dasyprocta punctata | reverse complement strand
ATGGCAATGTCTGCTCTGTGTCTGTTGCACTATTCTATTTTGGAAGTATATTACATGTTCTGTTTCACATGATTTCTGCTGGATGGCAAATTGCCTCAGAATGATTGTTACTCAGATCTAATTTAGATGATAATTACATGCGACATTGGACTTTACTCTTTTGACTTGATGTTAGACTGAGGTAAAGTTTGGGGGCATTTGAAATGTACTGAGGACATTTTATGCATTTAGTATGAAAGGACATAAAGTTTAGAAGGCCAAGCATGGAATGCTATCTACTGGATATTTGGGCTGCTCTAAATTCACAATTGAATTCTAGTCCCTGAGGTAATGGTATTTAGTGCTGAGTGTTGATGAATATAATAACATCTGAAGAGTGGAGACCTTGTGGTGGAATTAGTACCTGCATGAAAGAGTGTTCTCTCGCTTCCATGATGTAAAGACACAGCAAGAACCTGAGCATCTGTGAACTAGTAAATGAGCCCTCATCTTATACAGAATCTGCTGGTACCCTGATTTGCACACCCTAGCCCAAAGAATTGTGAGAAATAATCTGCTATTTATAACCTGCAGTCAATCTTTGATGCTTCATTGCAGCAGTTCAACCAGACTAAGATAAATAACAAAAGATCTTTTATTTCACTTTTAAATTTATGAAAATGAATACTACTGAGTATGGAACGATCCCATACTGAGTATGGAATGACTTTCCACGTTTTCAACAAAGACTGATTCTTCATAATAATATATTCCTTATCTACATAGTTATTTATTTTCATTGTGCATTTGAAAAAAATGATCAATCTAATTTCACAATATGTTTAGCTATACTTGCATCTTATTGCACTATTTTGAATAATATAAGGCATCCAAAAACATTTAATTTATTCTACCTGTAGGTAGTTGCACCTATTAGCCTTCATAGACTGCCACTCCTGGAGAGGTGAATGGATTGTGAAAGCTCTAACCTTATGCATAGTCAACCCTCTGATGTTAGGATTGAAATACCCCTTTAGTTTTCTTCAACATCTTCAATACTTTCTTGGAAAGAACAGCAAAATATAAAAATTGCAAATTCATAATATAAGACTCGTTGTCTTAAAAATTATGTTATCAGGTGTAATGCATCAAAAAGGCAACTACTTTTTTATATTTATTTATGTGGTGATTGTTCAAGTAATTACTATACTTCTAGGGAAATAGTGATATTTCACACATGCAAGATATGATTGTTTCAGATAAAAAGTATACAAAAGCTTTTATATATGAATTATTGGATATATTTCTGATGATTAAAGTTTAGTTCAAAAAGTTTTGACATATAATTTTCATTAAGGTTCCAATTCTGGTATCAAATACACTTATTTAACTAAAACTAAGTGAGTCTATGAAAAGAATATAAATACCTTGTTAAGTTTCTTTTGGTTCTTATTGAGCTACTTCAAGTGATAATCCAGTTCAAAAATAATTTTCATCTAGATAATATATCTTCATTTTGTAATTCAAGAAGATGTTAGACAACTAATGGTATTAAAACTTAGTCTACTTGCTTCGTAACTTTCTTCCTCTATGATAGTAAATGAGTTTTAAAATTGTTGATTTGAAAAAGACAATTCCTTGTCACAATAAAACAACAACTTTTTTTCTCAAATATTCAATTCCAACTCATTTGACTAAGACACAATTGTTAAAACAATGTTTGACCTACAAGCCAGTGTTTTAGCTCAGTGGCTTAAACGCCTTCCTGGCAGGTGTAAGGTTGTAAGTTTGATCTCAGTACAAAAAAAAAAAAAAAAAAAAAAAAAGTCTTTGGCCTATATTGAACTTATTGGATGATAAAATGATCTGTTTTTATGGTGTACTCTTAGGTGATTATACAACCCTATGTTGCAAAAATACTAGAGATTCTTCTGACCAAGATTTATTCATTTCTAGAACCCTCATATTTCTCAAAAGACAGAAAGTTTATTCACACAAAAACCACCAAATATTTGTAGTTATAAATGAAATCTCATGTAAATTTTAACTTTTTAATGTTACAGCTTGTTACATGCTAACTTTGTTATTATTATTAATCTTGTTTGTTTACTCTTTTTTTTTCTTCCTTCCTTGGTTGGTAGGGTGTTTTCTCTCTTTTAAAAATTGGTATACCTATATATATATGTTTTATAATTTATGTATAGGGAGCAAATAATAATGACTTCACAATCTGATATTTTTTTAAATGATAGCAATTCTTTCGTTAAAAGAAAAAACAAAATATTGAAAACATGATGCATGCTTTAGTTATAACAAAGATTTTTTTAAGGAGATGTAGGAAATTCTTCTAACGAGATTCTTTTTAGATTTAAAAGAGTCAATGAAGATTGAATAAACAAGCACACTGTAGAATTATAATGAATATTCAGTGTTGCAAGGTGTATTTTAGCAATGTTCTTAATAACTTAGGTGTGCATTAATTACTTAGAGTGAAAGTTTAATGCATATCAATGATCTGGGGTTGAAAATAATTAAGGCACATGAATTTGAAGGAAATAACGGGGCGGGCAGTTTAGGCAAAGCAAACTGCTGGAAGAAGGGAACCAGTGGAAGGCAGTCTGTGAGAGGAGGGGAAGTAAGAGAATAGCAATTGATGATCTCAAGCATTCAGGTTTGAGAAACTACTTAGTATGGTGAAGTCAAGCTATGTAATTAGCAAGGCAAAATCTCTACGTGTATTGGTAGCAATTGTCCTTCCAATAAAATTTCTGAATGTGATTTGAAAGTCTTTTAATGTGGAATACACAACTCTTCAACAACTTACTTCTACCCGCATTTATTTTCAGACTTATCTTCCACATTTTCTTCATTCATAATCTGATTGCAAGACACAGAAGTCAGTACAAGTTCCTTGAATTCATCATTCCTGAGGTAACTGTCCTTTATACACCATGCCCACCTACACCCCAGTTTTTCTAACGGTTATCACATCTGTGAATGCTTGCCCAGACCTTGCATCTGGCAACTTCCTGTTCATGTGATTTTCATATGTTAATTTTAAAATTTTACTTTGTATGAGATGTGATAAAAAATACAGTGAATGTTTAACTTTTAAAAAATATCTCAGCAAGATATATTGCCATTATTTTTCTACAAAACACTGACTCTTATGTCAGACACATTTTTCTCATCATTTTTACCACTCTCTGAAGCAGTTCTGGAAGTCTTCAAGGCTCTCCTGGCTGCCTTGATGTCCTGACTCAGTTCAAAATGTTTGCCTTTTGTGGACACTATGACTATGGGAAAAGCCTGAAATCACCTTGTGCTAGATCTGGTGAATAAGAAGAGGACACATTGTCATGTTTTTGTAAGCCTGGATGACACTTGGCTCCAGCACTCACCATATTTTTGTATCACGCTTTGTAAAGACACTCATGAAAGAGGACGTCAAGAACTGCTTCAGAAAGTTATAAGAATAATGGGGTAAGTGTGTTTGAAGTACCAGGATGTATTTTGTGCGAGATTAAATGGCAGATGTGTCTTTTACTCTAATAATTTCTTTGAACATTCATTGTTTCAATCACTCCTTATACATACGTGTCTATTACCATTTCCTCTCTCTTCAGTACGTTTGGAAATTCTTCTCTAGATAATTCTTTTTCTCTTTTCTTTAGTTCTTCGAAGACAAAATTCCTATCTTTGTTCTAATACTTACTGCATGCCCCACATTGACTTCAGTGGACTACTCACACAGAAAGTGATCATAACTCGAGGGGAGCAAAGGGGACGAGACGATCCTTGACTCAGATATAAAGCATACAGGATAGGGGATAGCAGGTAAGCTATGGACAATTCCTGGTGCACAAGCCACTCTGCCTTGCAGTATGTGAACACCACAACTTAGGTTTATAGATTATGGGTCAAATAATAAAGGCATGAATGAAAGGCAATCATCAATTTGCCAGATGCAAGGTCTGGGCATAATAGTCTATAAAAATGTCTTAGTGTGGAAAATGGTTAGCAGATTAGTTCAGATCCTCCTTGCGGATGTTTGTGTTTAGAGTATTTAAAAGTCATCTTCAGTAGTAAAGGCATAGGGAGAAAACAATTAAGATTCATGGAAAATGTCACTCTTGTAATGCAAAGGATGTTGAAATTCTTCAAGAGAAATGTTGTTGCTTTCCTGTTTTGATTTTATCTGACCATGAACAATAACTTACTAGGAATGTTTCATTATTTATGTTAGCTAGATTGACTTGATCACTTTCCCTTGATTTTGAGAGAATCCAGAAAATGTAGTTACATAAACAAGGAAATGCATCTCATATTCTGCGAACAGAAACAAGATCTAAAGTTTTCACAAGATTTAGTAGTCAAATTGAGACTATTGTAATATTTTCTTGCCTTGCTACTGTAGCTTCCATAAGAGTTGCCTGGCTATTTCATTAATCTTGAAACTACAAAATAATTAAATAGAATGTTTATATTTTAATTTCATCTTCGTCCTTAACATGAAACTTAATATTACATATTAAATTTAAAATACTTGTCAAACTAGAATCAAATATGAGAGCAAGTCTGAATCTTTGAAAGAAATGTATTTTTTAAAGCTGTCTGTTATGTATTTATTTATTTATTAAGACAGAGGTCGCTCTGTAGTTCAATCTAGCTTCTAACTCACTTTGTAGCCCAGGCTGGCCTCAAACGTGGGGCAATCATTCTGCCTCAGCCTCCCAAGAGCTAGGATTACAGGCTTGTGCTACCATGCTTGGAAAATGTCTGCTACTTAATCACTGAAAGAAAAAAAATAATGTTTTAGTAGAAGTATTTTTAGAGCAGAGAGTTTAAATTGTGATTGAATGATTTTTAGTATGGCTGCTATTTATTGCAGTCAACCATACTAAACCCCACTTTAGGTGATGGGAATTTCTTCCATATTATTAGAAATTTCTATATTGTAATTTTTGCTCCCTTACTTTAATCAAGGTTGTCCTATAAAAGAAATAATTCTTCAGGTAGACCCTCAAGCAATATTTTGGTTAATTGATATCTTCGTACCAAATGATTGAGTCGTGCACTCAAATAATTAGTATGTGCTGTGGAACTTCTGGGGGGTGGATTAGCTCAGTAAAGATTACAACTGATACTTTCTAGTTGAAGGCATCTTTGTAATCAGATGAGTTTTAATTCCTAATTCCATTGCTTGCTGTGATGAATAAGCATAATCATCAACTTGTTTGGCTTGGGAACTGCTCAGAGGGTGATTAGTAAAGCACGATTTTAAAGTGTTTCACAGATCATAGAGGTGTGACCTTGTACACATATGTGCCCCTCATTGTTCCCTCTCTGGCACAATACCTCATTCTACCTCTTGGCTTCCAGAAATTGAGCAGTTTTGTTCCACTACACACTTCTGCCATGATGTTTCTGCCTTGGAGGCAGCTGACCATAGACTAACCCTTTTAAATGGTCAACCAGAAAAATAAAATAAAATAAAAACTTCTCCTCCTCGTAAATGTGGAAATATGTTTAACTTTTCCCATTTTATCTTCATTTGTCTGGTTTGTGTGCTTTCATCTTGATTTTTGGTTTGGCCTTCTTTGTGTTTTTTGCCTGGATATCTTCTTTCATTTTACTCTACTATTCATTAAGAAACAGTGATGGTAGCCTTTATTTCAGAAACATACAAAGAAACAAATAAACAGACAAAATGCCTAGCAATCAAATGGACAAAACGACTCCCAATAAATGCTTGTTGATTCCTGATTCTGCTGAGTTTTGCTACCCTTTCCCTTTCTGTTTCTTTCACTTGATGCTTTGCCCACTACAAAGGAAGGTAAGATTTAAAAACTCAAGTCTCTTACTTTATGACTGCTCTGACTGCTTCTACATGAACTAATTTGAAGTTGAAAAAGAGCCAGGCATGGTGGTGTAGTTCTATAATCCCAGTACTCTAAAAGGCTGAGGCAGGAGGATTGCAAGTCCAACTGCAGCCTGGGCAACTTAGTGACTTAATTAGACTCATAAAACTGGGAATAAAAAGGAGAATGCTGGGACTGTAGCTCATTAGGGAGGCCCGGAGCTCAATCTCCAGTCACACACACACACACACACACACACACACACACACACAGAAGTTAAAGTTAGAAAGGAATTTTGATGGAGCTTTGAGGTTTTATTAAAGAAATGTGAACTTTCTGGAGCATTTTCCCTCTTTGACATTGATCCTTATTATTCAATCCTTATTTGGCTGAGGTATTTATTTTTAATATCTGAGTTGGACTGGAAATGCCTTGTGAATTAACTAGCTAATAGCATGAGTAAAGTGTGCAGAACAGGTGTGGCAACTGGGCCATAAAACCTAGACCCAGAGAAAACAGTAAAAGTTCAGCACAAGTATGACCAAACTGCAAAACAAAGCGTGCATTATTCTTTTGCATGCAGTGGGTCTAGATCAGAGTATAGTTACAGTCAAAAGCACAGGTCACTGTGTAGATATGGGACTGGCCTAATGTGCACACCAACACCTGCCTTCCAAACATTTAGCTTGTAAGTACAGTACATACCATGTTCCCTGATATCCATTTGGAGAATTATTTTACTGAATATTCTTCTTTTGAAACTTTACTTTATCTATGAGGAAATTAGTGATTCTGGTAATTTTTCCCTTTAGTTGACCTGCTATTAAGCCATATCATACCTTGATGGAAGATCTTTGAGGGACACACAGCCCTAAATGGCAGTTAGCATATTGAAGAACTGTGTAAGCATCTGTGAGTCCCTCCAGATGTGTAGCAAGGTGGGTGGGTCATCCACAGGTAGTAGGATGTTCCAATTAGCTCTTTTGTATTTTAGGTTCAACAACACAAGAGCAGTTGTGAATGTGAGGTAGATGTTTTCATACAGATTTAAAAGGAAATTGTGTAAGAACCTGTATTCAGCTCAGGACGATAAAGGAAGAGAAAGTGGACTGCAAATTTCAATGCACAGAGAAATCACCGGACTCTTGAGTCTCAGAGAGTAAAGATAGAAGGAGCTTCTGCCTCACTTCAGCATGAAGAGAAGCTGGAAAATTTTAACCTACTCCCCTCATTTGAGAGATAAGATAAAAATGTATTCTTGACAACTATAGAAAGGCTGAAGATTTCCAGTCAGAAATCTTCACCACCAAATTCACACAGTGTAGTTACATTCTAGGTCTGCTCTGTTCGATTGCATGAGAGAATAGTGAGTGCTTCCTGTAGATAAAGTTGAACTCCAAAGAATACAGCTAGTGAGGAATTTGGGGTTGTCTTGACTTGTATTTCCAAGTAGCTCAGATGAGTGAGTATACTTGGCTTGAAAGAGCTTACATATGGACCACAGGACATAAAGAAACCTGAAGAATAGATATGAGTGACCACCAGGATAAGGGTCCAAACTTTCCAGTCACAAGAGTTTGAGAGAGGCACACTGTAGACCCCACACTAGAAAAAGATTTACCCTGGTCATTTGCTAAGAACAAAAGTTTGCCTGGAAATTCAGTATGAAAAGTACTTTCCTAATCCAGTTCCTTATACTCTCCCCAACTTGGAGATGAGAGCCAACAAACTTACAGCAGAAACAAGTCAGGGAAGAACTGAAGAGGAGCAAATGGGAAGAGTGGTCATGTCACTCTTACAGACAGAACTAGTCTGAAATAGTACTAAGTCAGGGAAGGGAATCTCATCTACTATGAAGCTGAGTTCTGAGTTTTAGCTTAAACCGAACTTTATTCATTTTAATTGCAAAGTTGAAATAGTTTAAAATGTAAATTATCATGGATGGGATATGTTATTCCTGTTAATGAGGAAAAACCATAGTTTTGCCTGAGTTTCTCATGCAAAAGCAGGTAGAAATGCCTCACACTGAATAAATTTTAAGGAATTGGGATGAAGATGGTAATGACAGAAAGCAAAATTGTGTTGCATTTACTTTACGAGTTGTACTTATTCCTTAATTTGTCTATGAATATTTTGTTTTACTGGAATAAATAACTTTACATTCATCTTACTACTACATTAAATAGCATTTGTTGATATTAAGGTAGATAAATTGGGCAAAATTTTCACAAGACGTTCTCAAATATTTTTTCAGTTCTTAAAATTTACTCAAATTATTATTTTAGGCACCTTAGGAGTTAAACATTGCAATAAATAGTTTCCTAACTTTTTGTTTTTCACTTTGTATCTTATACAAATTTAAAGGTTACATATGCTACTACAATCCTTAACTCATTTGGCATTCAAATTAGTCCCTCAAAGTAGCAGAGTGAACAGTGTTTTGTCAGTTTTAGAGAAAAGGAAATAAACATTCACAGAAGCAAAATAATTACACTAGTCCATACTGGTGTTAAATAGCAACTCAGTGTTCTAATTACAGTTCCACAAATCTGTTCCCTACATATCAATGCTGATATATTCTCCTATTATTTTATTTGTAAAATAATTCACAACAGCTAATAGCTTCTGAGCATTTTTCCAATAACTGCTATTTATTGATTTTCTTGCTTTTTATATCAGTCCTATATTATAACAATAATGATTCCTGTTTAAATGGTGAGAAAATTGAGGTTTTGATAGATGTAGGGATTTAACCAAGATCATACACTAAAGAAATTGACAGTAAGAGGACTTAAACCTGGAAATTTAATTTCACAGGTTGAATAATTACCCAGTACACTGTATGTTTTTTTGAATGAGTATTGTATAGTGGGTGTAGAGCTCTTTATATACCACTGACTTTGATATGATAGGAATCTAATATGTGCACAATTCTAAGCAAAGTGCTACCAGTAAACAACTATTAATCTTACAGAAATCAAAGATACACTGGGCCTGAACTCAATGGGCTTCTACAGGATTGCTTTATTTTGGACACTTATGATAGAAACAGAATTCCTCAGTATTTGATTTCTTCTGTCATGTCTATCATATTAAAAATATATTTGACTCCAGCTCTGGGTTCAGTGGTAGTCAGGGTGGAGCAGTGACCATGCACACCATCAATTTGAGAATTGATAATGAACCACATATTTATTTCTCATTTGCTATTTAGCTGTCCTTCATAGTAGATGGCACAGCTTGAGTGCTTGTGAAGGGCCTTATCTTAAATATTTCCTGTGTATAGCTGCTTCTGATCTTCAATCAGAGTTCCATGCATATAAAAACTTGTGCATATTAGCTGATCATTCTTGAGAAAGGAGTCTGATGGGTAATACAATACTAAACTGCCAGATAGTTTTCACTTTATTAATGTCCAGTTACCATTTAACAAAGACAATTTCAAACCAATGGGTAAAAGTATACAATTGGACTGCTATGCATTGATAGCAACCCAATATGCTAAATTTTACACAGCTAAAACTTTCATACCTTAAACATCACCACTCTTAATGTATGATTTTTACGCCAAACTTCAATTGTTATCTGCCTGCTGATGGATGATCATTATGAGTCATCATTTGATACTGCTGCTAGTGAGCTATCTTGTGTGGCAGCATTTGTACAATTTTTTAAATATTTTATTACATTCAATGTTATTACTTACAAAACAAGAAGCTTACATCTCCTAAACTTAATTCCTTTGAGGTAAGGTTAGAAATTATTATTGTGCTTCAAGCAATGAATCTTAAGATTTATTATATTCATTGTTTTAGCTAATTGGTGTTCCCTTGTAAAAGAAAATAATAAAGAAATGCATATATTAAATAACAGAAAATTTGAAGGATATAAATTCTTTAAAAAGGTAAATTTGAGAAATTATAATATTGTATTTTTTAGATTTTTAAGACAAAAGTAACTATAGTTTTTAATTAAAAAGTATGTCTTAATGAATAAACAGAGCTGCATTCAAATAAAAAATGCATTCAAGATGTATACTGCTTGCAAAAATGCTGAAATGAAGCATAGAAACAAATAAGTACATTGTTATATTAATACTAAAAAATGTTTCCTTCCATTTCATAAAACTTGTACTTAGGCTGGGGATGTAGCTCAGTCATAGAGCGTTTGTCTAGGATGCAGGAGGCCCTGAGTTCAATTCCCAGTACCACTAAAAATCAAAACAAAACAAAACAACAACAACAACAAAAAAAAAACAAGCAAACGAACTAATACACTTTTAGAAATATTGTACATTATCTACAAGAAGCATAGAAACTATTTCCATTTTCTCTACATAAAAATCTCATTTAAAAGTGTGAAATGTTTGGCAAGAACAAAACACATTGGAGTAACATTTATTTTGGTTTAACTTTCTTGTTTGTTTTCAAATGATAATAGCAAAAAAATGATTTTTTTTTTCTGTAACATATTTTGACTATCAGATTTCATTTAGTTTGAGGAGCAAAGTGTAACTAGAGAGAATCATTTTCCCTAGGCATTCTTACAGACATGTATAAAGGGGATTTCCAAATGAAACTTGTGCTGTAGATAAGATTTTAAGATTTATAAGTAAAAACAGTATCATTATGCTTGTAAAATGAGAACCGAAGTTATTCTCTGAGCAAAATTAGAAATATTTATTTTCACTTTTTATTTTCTTTATTTTCATGCTAATACTTGTTCCTTTGCTTGTTGGTTTTCATTATTTTCTCTCTCATTCATCAAGATTGGCTTATCATGTGTTAATACTGAGAGTATTTTCCAACAAAATGAAGACTATTTTGCAACAGGTTTAACATATTTTGTGTCATACTGAGTGGGAATTATGTCTTTCTTACTTGATTATATTTAGTAAAGAGTTTATGTGTAGATTAGTTTTGATTTTTTTCTCTGTAGTTTATCCTTCAATATTAAAAATAATTATTGCTTTCAAAGATGTGAAGATGATACTTAGGTATTCTGATTAAGTAGAAGATTAAGAGAAAAGTGTATTTTATTTCAGTATGAAGAAATAAAGTACAGGCCATAGAGAAAAAATGAAATTTGGTGAAAAAGGTAATTTAAAAAATTTTAGATACCTAGAATTTTCTTGTAGGAAGAGCTATCCAAAAGACTGTTGAGTCTGGAGCTGAACGGTTTGGAACAAATATGTTGATGGTTAGGATCAATGTTCATGTGGCACAAAAAAAAAAATCACTGCAAAAATCAAGTTGCATATACAGAGGAAAAAGAATAAAAGATGACAACTATAGTCCTGGAAAACACCAATTGGCCTCCTCCTTTCCATATCCATTGGAACTGTTTCAGTTTTTACTTTTAGTATCTTCTGGATTAAATATCTACTATTTCATCTTGTCTTCGTCTTCTTCAATTCACTGTCCATATGTCCTTCATATTTACATATTTAAAACAGATCATGTTTTCTATCACAAACTCAAATAAATCTTTATTTTTCCTTGTTCAAAGGAGGAAAGCTAATCTTCCTAGTAAGGTTGTTATTCAAGAACTTTCACTTTGCCTAAGCTAGTTACAGATTCCAGGTAAAACATGTCTAGTTCTTTAGTTAAAATGAATTTTTATCTTACTCTTCTGCTATTCTCCTGTATTTCTGCTTTAATGTGAGTCTCAAGACTATGCAAACATCTTATCATTGGGGTATAAATCACTCAGGACAGTAATGGCTTCTAAATCTTTAACATAGACTTTGTATTTGATAGATGCTCAATATTTTGTCAGTTTGATTTATTGAAAATTATGCAACTTTGGATGTATATTACTTAATGCTTCTTATTTAATTTCCAATTCAAATAGTCCCTTTCTGCCCAGAAAATATCTTACCTATCTTCCCTATCTATCCTATGCCTATATCTATCTGTTCATTATTATATTTTAATCAAAGTTAGATCTTCAACTTTATATTTTATACACTCCATTAGCTAGCTGCCTTTATAGATTTGATACACAGAAAGAAGCCAGAATATTTATTTTGTTTACTTGTGATTACGTGCCACTTTACTGCAAGCAGTTGGCAGTTATTTTCTTGTAATAGACTATTGCTCTTGATTTGCTGAGTAAGGGCTGTATGTTATGGGCCAGACCTGAAAAACACACCCTTCCCTGAATTCTGAGTCCATCAATAGTCTTCTGAGTACTGCTTCTGCAAAGTAAATTTATGAAGCATAGTTAGGGCATTCAAATTAAGCAAATAGATTGATTGGTACAAGAGATATGCAGTTACTTATAGATTATTTTGTGTTTATTTTGGATTTTGGTTTTTAAAAGAACAACAGGATTTGACTGATCATGATTATTTTCTCCAGAAGAATTTTTGCAACACATGTTTGCTTAGATAAAACATACCCCGCCATAATTTATTCATTTGTAAGAACAGCAAACCAAGGAAGGTCCTGAGAAATATGCACTATTATGATATTTTTATTTCAGCAGGCACTAAGTAGTTTTGAGCTATTTCTTTTCTTATTTTTGATATCAGTTTTCTTACACCTGACAGTATCTGAAAAGTACTTGTTGGTGATTCAAATTATAAACATACTGTGAAAGATAAAAAGGAAATGAAAGCATAAAAGAAGGTTGGAAAAAGATTTCTGATAGTTATTAAGATTAAGGCACCTATTTCTATTGTACCTATGTGTGTATTTACTGAAAACCAAAATATATAACTATTTGAGTAAGAAGTATTCCAGGAGAGAAGAAATCCAACGTTTGCTATCTCATTGCTTTTTCTATTCTTAAAAATCTAGAATTTCGTATTTCTTACATGATTGCCTCTCCAGACTTTTAAAATACTTGAAAAATGTTTGTTTTGATGTAGAAGTTTTATTAAGAGCAATTAATAGTTCTATGCATGCAATATTTCAGATTACTTAGCCAAAAACCAGGTTTTATTTTGACTGTGTCATGCCAAAATTATGCTATCTTGAAGGAAACTAGAGCTTTTGTTAGCCATGTATTTATGCATATTAGCATACAGTAGGTGCCCTATCACCTCTTTTGGTGAGCAGTATGGGGAGAATGAATCAGAAATAATTGTGTTCTGTTGGTTTTTTTTTTCTGAAATTCTACTCATGAATCAGTTAATTTATGTGGAGATCAGCTAAACCCCACATGCCATTTGTACTTTTTAATCCTTCTTTTATTAACTGTACTTATGAGAAAATAATACTATTATTTTTCTGCAAGGCTCAAGTCTTAACTCTTTTGTATAGTCAAAAATATTTTCAAGTGGCCTTTCTGTCTGACTGAAGTATTAACGATACTGTGCATCTCAGTTTGACGAAATGGATCATATTATTCCTGCATGTGCGTTTAATCTGTTGGTAAGAACAAACTCTCAGGGATGCAGAGTCTGAACATGATTTGAGATTTGTTGTGCTCCTCTGTGATTCTTGGTCTTTATTTATCTGCCTATTAGTGCCAATGACTCTATCATTACAGGAGATTTTTTTTAATTACTAAATATTTACTAATGTTTTTGAAAGGTGAATTTGATTTATTAGTGAGGGGAGAAAGAATTCATATTTTCTAAACTCCGGGATTCTAGAAATTGCTACGACAGTAGTGGATGTTTTCAACCCTTATCTAGTGATAAAAATAATTTGAGAAACAAGATTATGCACCTCAAATATTAATTTATACGCCTTCCTCCACACATGGAATCTGTAACACTAAAATTCTTTCAATATTTGAAAAGTTAATATTACATAAATTTGATTAGTCTATTTCTTTTTGAGTTGAAATTTTATGAAGATCTCAAAGTTCAAATAAACACTCAAATATCATTTTATTGTTTTGTTAAAAACAATAGCACAAAAGTTTTAAAAATAATTAAATTATTAGTAGGGCAATAGAGACACACATTAAGAAGTCATAATACAAAAGGTGAATATTCAATAAGAAGATATGTCAAGTGGATTTTGCAGATATCCAGGGAGACAGCCCCCAAAGGAACATGTTTAGTGAGTCTGAGATCATTGTGAATGGAGAAACAAACCACATGGAGAAAAGGTACAAGATGAAGTTGAAATGCAACTGAGATCCAATCTTTGTAAGCTTTTAGAGCAGTCGTAAGGTCATTTGGTTTTAATAAAACAAATAGAAAAATGGTAAGAAGTGTCATACAAGTACACGGCATACATTAATTTATATCTAATTATGGTCAGTATAGTATGCAAACACTGCTAATGCTAGACTGTAGAGCAACTAGGTTTAAAGATGCAGCAAGATAGAGAGTTGGTAATACTTATTAGTAGAGGTGATGAGCAATGGTTTGATCCTGATTATATTTAAAAGATGTTCCAATTGATTTGAAGTGAAGTATGGAAGAAATAGAGGTATGCAAATGTATTGAAGAATTTTAGGTCAATGAAATAAAAGAGTAAGGTTGAGACCCATCACCCACACTTGGATGAACTCAGCAGCTGAGGGGAGCCTTGGCCACCCATCTCCTTCACCAGGATGACCTCAGCAGTCCTTGGGAACATCAGCAACCTCTTCTACCACCTGCAGTACTTTTGTGGGCTGGTGGAAGCCTTGGCAACCCCTCCCCCCACCCAGAGGTCTCAGTGGGCTGGTGAGAGTGTGATGAGTCCCCCCTCGCAAGATGAGGACCTCAGTGGATGAACAGGAGCCTTGGCCAAACCTTCCCTCACTCAGAGAAACTTCGTGAGCCAGTAAGGCTGTAGGTGACTCCTTCTGTACAGAGAACCCCAGGTGGACTGATGAGAGAGCCAGTGAGTCCTCACCCCACTCAGAAATCTGATTGGGACTGTGAGATCCCCAGTGACACAGTAGGGTCCCAGCTGAGGCACACACTATATACAGGTGGGTCGGATGGCCTGAGACAGCCTGAAGCCACATTAACAGTACGAGCAAAGTGTTTGTTCATATCAATACTTCTAGACTGGTCAGCCTTGGAAGAATACAGGACTCACTCAACTGGCCCACAGGAGGAATTCAGGTGACTGGCCCCTCGTCTACACTGTAGGACCCAGCAATTGGAATGTCAGTGACACAACAGGGCACTAAGACACACACAACAGACAGTTGAAACTAGTAGTATTGAAAGAATGAAAATTAATCCAAGAGTTGAAAATGGCAAAACTAACAAGCAAAATGCAATCTCAAATGCCCAGTCCATCTGAGTAAGTATATAAGAAATCAAAAGAGAGGACATTGGAAGTCACACACTGGAAATTTATGAAAAGATAGCAAGTGAAATAAATAAACAAATCTATGATGCTATAGAGGAAATCAGATTAGAAACACTCTCTTGGGTAAAGAAAGAAATGACAACTTTAATAAAGGAGTTGCTCAGCATAGCTATAGATGAAATAGATAAAAAAGTACAGGAGCATGGGAAAATGATGGAAACCTTGAATGAACAATATAGGAAAGAAATAGAGTACATGAAACAAATTGAAAGTAATATCCAGGAAATTAAACATTCCATTGAAAGCTGGCAAAAACACTTGAATGAAACTGAAGATAGACTTTTGAACCTTAAAGACAGGATCACAGCCATCATGAAAGGAAAGAGCTCTTAAAAATTACAAGGAACCATGAAATAACAATTCAACAGCTCCAAGGTGATGCAAAGAAAAACAATCTAAAATTGTTAGATGTCAAAGGAGATGCAAGAGTCAATGCAAATGACAGAAAAAAAATTATTTGCAGAAGTAATAGCAAAGAGTTTCCCAAGCATGGAAAAGACTCTGATAAACAGATAGGTGAGACATATAGAAATTAAAACAGTCATGATGAAAATAAATCTACACCCAGACGTATAATAACCAAGATCTGAGAAATATTAAAAAGGTGTTAGAGAAAAGAAACAGCTCAGCTATCGAAGAAAACCCATTAGAATTTTGGTCAACTTATCAATACAAACCCTCAAGTCAAGAAAAGGTTAGAGTGAAGAATTTTAAGTCCTGATAGAAATCAACTTTCAACCCAGATTGATGTATCTTGAAAAACTTTCTTTCAAAATTAATGGAGAAATAAGATACTTCCATGAAAAAGAACAACTGAAGAAATTCATGTCAAACAAAACAACTCTATAAAGGATATTGGAAGACATACTAGATAGAGATAAAAATTATCCACAATTCCCAGAAAAACAACAGAAAGAAACCAACAGACAGGGCAAACAATTAAACAAGAGGGGAATGTAGGGAACCATCAAAGGGACAGTAACATGACAATGTTAAGTCAATACATATCAGCTACAACCAATATATATCAGTTACAACCATCAAAGTAAAAGGTCTGAATTCATCAATTAAAAGAAATAGATTGGCAGAATGGATCAAGAAACAGGATCCAACAATATGCTGTATACAAGAAACACATATAACTTGAAAAGAATCTCATAGGCTGAAAGTCAAAGAATGAAAAACAATATTCCATGAGACAGGAACCCAGAAAAAAGCAGGGGTAGCTATCATATTTGCAGACAATGTGAACTTCAAACCAAAAATGATGAAAAGAGATAAAGAAGGTCACCATGTACTTGCTAGGAGAAAAATACAAGAGGAAGAGACAACAGTTATAAATATACACCAAATACAGGAGCACCCAACTATATACAACAAATACTAATAGACATGAAAAATCAAATATACAATATCACAATTCTAACAGGGGACCTTATTAACCTATTGTCACAAAGAGATAGACCAACAAAACAGAAAGTCAGCAAATAAATAACAGAACTTATTCAAACCTGTGAACAAATGGTCTTACTGAATGTTTATAGTATTCCACACAATAATAACAGAATACACATTTTTCTCAGCTGCACATGTGAAATTCTCTAAAATAGATCATATATTTGCCCATAGAACACTCTTAAGAATACACAAAGGGATTGAAATTCTCCCATGAATATTATCTGACCATAGTGCAATATAATTGGAAATTAATGGCAAAAGAAACTACAAAACCTACATAAACACATGGAAATTAAAATACACCCTCTTGAACAATCAATGGGTTACAGATGAAATTAAGGAAGAAATGAAACAATATCTACAATTCTGTGAAAATGCAAATAGAACATAACAGAACCTGGGGGACTCAGTGAAAGTGATGCTAAGAGGGAAATGTATAGCAGTGAATTTTCATATCAGGGAAACAGAATGAGCACAAATAAACAGCCTAAGGGTTTACCTCAAGCTTCTAGAAAAAGAAGAGCAAATCAAGACCAGAGGGGAGGAAATTATAAAGAACACAGCAGAAATTAATGCAATTGGGACTAAGAAAACAGTACAAAGAATGAATTGAAGAGTTGGTTTTTTGGAAGAATAAACAAAATTGATAAACCCCAAGCCAACTTTATCAACAAAAATAAAGAAAAAACTGCAAATTTATGCAATGAGGAATGAAAAGGGTGAAATTACTATAGATCCCATCGAAATTCAGAAGATCCTCAGCACCAGCTTTGAAAATCTTTACTTGCATAGTCTGAAAAACAGAAGTATGCAGATTTCTAGAAACATATGAATTATCAAAGCTGACTCAAGAAATCATAAAAATATTGAATAACCCAGTATCTCTTACTGAATTTGAAAATGTAATTAAAACTTACCAAAAATAAAAGTTCAGATCCTGATGGATTCACAACTTAATTCTACAAGAAACTTAGAGAAGATTTAATGCCAATACTCCTCAAAAACTTTAATAAAATAAAAAAGGAAACAGTTCTCCTTATCTCATTCTTGAAGGCAAGTATTACTCTGATACCAAAATCAGAGAAAGATTCAACCAAAAATGAGAACTATAGGCCAATCTCCCTAATGAACATTGATGTGAAAATTCCCAAATACTAGCAAACAGAATGCAGCAAATCATCAAGAAGATTACACACCATGACCATTTGGGATTCATCCCAGGAATTCAGGGATGGTTCAACATACACGAATTAATAAATGTAATACACCACATCAACACAGTGAAAGACAAAAATCACACGATAATCTCAATAAATACAGAAAAAGCTTTTGATAAAGTCTAACACTCCTTCAAGATAAAAACCCTACAGAAAATCAGAATAGATGTTCTCTACCTCAATCTGATAAAAGCCATTTATGACAAACCAACAGCCAGCATCATACTAAATGGACAAAACTGAAAGCTTTAACTCTAAAATCAGGAACAAGACAAGGATGTCCACTATCGCCACTCTTATTCAATATTGTCCTGTAAACACAAGTGAGAGCAATTAGACAAGAGAGAGAAATAAAAGGAATAAGGGTAGGAAAGGAAGAAGTTTGATTACCATTGTCTGCAGATGACATGATACTCTATGTAGAAGGCCCCAAAAACTCCATCAAAAGTCTACTAGAATTGATAAGCAAATTCAGCAGCATAGCTGGATATAATGTCAACACTCAAAAATCAATAGCATTTCTGTACACAAAAAATAAACTCATTGAGAAATTATGGGAATAATACCTTTCAGGGTATCATCCAAAAATTTTGAAATACTTCGGAATCAATCTAACAAAGGATGTAAAATATCTATACATTGAAAATTATAATACTCTAAAAAAGGAGATTGGAGAGGATTTCAGAAAATGGAAATATCCCTTGCTCTTGGATAGGAAGAACCAACATAGTGAAAATGGCCATACTCCCAAAACTGTTATACAGATTTAATGCAATCCTGATGAAGCTACCATTAACATAACTCACAGAATTAGAGAAAACATTCTCAAAATTCATTTGGAAACAGAGCCGACCTAGAATAGCAAAGGCAATCATGGGCAACAAAGGCAAGACAAGGAGCATCACAATCCCGGACTAGAAATTATACTACAAAACTAGTGTGATAAAATCAGCATGGTACTGGCAAGAAAGCAGAACTGAGGATCAGTGGAACAGATTGGAAGATGCAGAAACAACTACAAAAACTGTCAGCTACTTTATCTTTGACAAAGGAGCCAAAATGTCCACTGGAAGAAATATAGCCTCTTTAACAAATGGTGCTGGAAAAATTGACTCTCCATATGCCAAAGATTGAAACTAGATCCATGTCTACCACCATGCACTAAACTGTCAAAATGGATCAAAGATCTGAATATTAAAATAGAAATATTAATTCTACTGGAAGACTAGGTAGGTAAAAATCTTGAAGACATAGAGGTAGACAAAGAATTCATGAAAGAATTGCAAATCACACAGGAAATACGTCAAAGAATCAACAACTGGAATCTCATTAAAAAGTTTTTGCACTTCAAATCATTAACAGAGTGAAAGGAATACCCACAGAATGGGAAAAATATTTATCCAACTCTCTCTCAGACCAAGGATTTATATGTAGAACATATAAAGAAATGAAAGACATCAGATCCCTCAAATTCAAAGACTCAACCCAAAAATGAGCATCTGAGATGAACATACACTTCTCAGATGAATACAAATGGCAAATAAATACATGAAGAAATGTTCAATATCACTGGTCATTTGAGAAATGCAAATTAAACCAACATTGAGATTCCATCTCACTCCAGAAAAAAGGGCAACCCTTAAGAAATCAATAAATAATAAATGTTGGCAGTGCTGTCAGGAAAAGGAAGGCATCGCCACTTCTGGTGGGATTGTACACTGTGACAAACAACATGGAAATCAGTGTGGAGATTCCTCAAAAAACCAGGATTGGAGGTCACATTCAATCTAGCTATTTCCCTTTTGGGTATAGAAAACATCATACCACAGCGATAAATGTGAACCCATATTTATAATTTGTAATAGCTAAATCTTGGAAACAACCCAAATGTCTGTCAACCATGAAATAGATAAAAAAGATGTGGTGTTTTATATAATGGAGTACTATTCAGTTATAAAGAAAGATAACCGTGAGGATTTTATAGGTAAATGAACGCAACTGGAGACCATTCTCATAAGTGAAATAAATCAAACTCACATGTATAAATATCGTATTGTCTCCCTAGTGTAAAAAAAGTCTGAAAGAGTAACAAGATCCAAAATGTACAATAGATATTGCAAAAATGAAGTGGAAAGAAAGTACTCAAAAGGAAAGAAAAACTGGGATGGGGAATAGAGAAAAGGAAGATGGGGAAAAATTTTATGCATGTGAAATACACATGTGTGTCTGTATGTATATATATACAAGATAAATAACTGTACTACTAATCTGTATAAGTTCATCAAAAAGAACAATTTATGCTTTCATTGTTTGAATGATCATTTTTCATGCCCAAATCTTACAAAAACCTACCTGAGCAACTACTTCTAAGATAACAATATGTAATATATTAATTTCCTACTATTTTTTTGAAATTCTGTATGATTTCTAACTTTTTTTTTTTTTTTTTTTGGTACTGGGGATCAAACTCATGACTTCATGCTTACCAGGTAAATGCTTCTGCTGCTGAGCTAAATCCCTGATTCTATTTTTTTAATTTTGCTTTTAAAATAAAAATAAATAAATAAATAAAAGAATAAAAGAATAAAGTTGCAATTTGTGCAATGGGAAGACTTTGAAAACGGTTTGTATCTGGCAATGTGGAGTTCAATTTTGAACATATTTAGTATGTGTGTGTGTACACATACATGCACAAACACATACATGCATATGCACATGCACACGCACATATACATGTACATATCATATAACCTGGTGTACAAGTAAGTCAGGCCAGAGTTCAGGAGTTATGAATTTGGATGTAAAACTGATATTCAAAACACTGAAGTGGGTATGATCATAGAAGGATCAGGGTATAGGTGACATGGAGAGAAAGAGAAAAACACAGACAGACAGACACAAATAGCAGCATGATCTGCAATGTTATAGTCTTCACTAATAGGGGAAAAATTAATAATAAAAGAAAGAATTACAAAAACATCCCAGGTAAGAGTGATGAATGATATTAGAGGAAGTCAAGTATAGTCAAGGATGTAATAATTAAAGATGGATTAAACCACTAGGTAATATAATGAGTACATAACAAGTAAGTTCCTGACAGATAACAGGTCTTTCAAAATAGTAGTATTTACATTCCATGAAAATTTGATGAAGTTACACATTCACACCTGTGAAATAATTCTGTTTGCAAATATGACATTGAAACTGTCAGAATGCTTTCAAAAGACAGTGAATGGACATTTCAATAGAAGATAATGAGTATAACAATAGATTGTAGACATCAAAAGAAAAAAAGTGAGGTCAAGATACCATATAAAGTGAAGTAAATCGAACAGATGTGAAAGAAGAAAGTATGGCATGTTTTCTCTATCATGTATGAAAAGAAAAAGCAAATAAACAAAGAGCAGCTGGAAGTGAAATAATCACTCTCAGGAGCTGGGAAATGCAGCAGGAGGAGGGAGAAAAATGTTAGAAGAGTGAATGGAGATGGTCAATACATGATATATACACCTATGTAAAAACCACAGTGAACCCTATTAATCTGAGCAATGAATATGTGTCAGTTACACTCAAAAACATTTTAATCTGGAGAGTGACATATTTGAATTGATGATAATTACTAGCAACAAGAGGAGGTATTAGAACAGGACAAAGAAGCATGAATTTCTGATAATATTAAGTAAGCAGTAGGTTGGAATCTACAGGAGGAGAGAGGAATGTATTAGAGCTACAGAGGTCATCTGTAACAGCAGAAGGGTGATCAGGATTGCGACACCCAAAATGAAGGAAGGAAATGTTTATTAAGCTTACAGTATGTGGAGGTTTCAGTCCATAATCAGCTGGCTCCAAAGCAGGGTGGCATGGAGAGGAGCAACAACTCAAGGCCACAGAAGATGGAAAGATGGAAAAAGCAACAAGAGTGAAAAGAGAACGAGCCTCCTTTCCTCCCCTATATTGTACTCAGGCTACCCTCACCAGGGAGGGGTGAGGGGTATAGCACCCACACCATCTTCCTGCCCTCCTCTTGCACAGGATGAGCTTGTTTGCGAAGATAGGAACCTGGCCCCAATGAGTCACTTAGTTAAACTTCTAGATTTCTCAAGGTGACATAATGTATCAGCCATAACACTGAGGATCACTTTTGGCAGATAGATTTATAGAAGGATAGAATTTTCTTCATCTGTTTTAATTTTACCAGTTATCAAAAGAGCGAATTTTTATATTCCTATGTATTACATATGCTTACATATTCAATTTATTATGCATTATATATACTTGCAAGTTCAATTTGTTATGCATCTCTGGGAAGATTTAAACTCAATTAAAAAAAGAAAAAAGTAAGAATATATGATTCTTTTTCCTTTTCCTTTCCTTTTTTTTTTTTTTTTTTTTTTTTGAGACAGGGTCTTGCTATGTTGTTCTGGCTGGCCTTGGACACACTTTGTAGCCCGGGCTGGTCTCAAACTCATAACGATCCTCCTACCTCAGACTCCTGGGTGCTGGGATTACCAGAGTGTGCCACCACACCTGGCTAAAAATACACAATTCTTATACTGAAAAATTCTTCATGTTTTAAATAACTAAATTTCCTTGTATATTTTTAGAAAATTACTTCAATGATAAGTATTAAACTTACTTAAAACTTTCTAAAGTATACAATAATTGCATGTTGTTTGCTTTATGCATCCTCGAACTTACTGTGATAATTGACCATATGGTGCTTATCCAAAGCGGTGGCAAATTACAATATGTTTGAATGTGAACATCATGACATATATGTTAAAAGTTGAAAATAAGAAAAAAAACCACTGTTTTGGTAAAACACTGGCCATTCTAAACACAGGAGAAAGTGTGACAGATGTGCATTAAAAGTAGCTGAAATAAATGCAATTCATTTATATTTGGTCTATTTATCTGTCTAAAAATCTATTTATTATTTTACTAGGACTACCGACCTCCAGAAACATCACACTTGCTCTCTTTCCTTTGAAAAAAATAAAACTCATAAAGAAACTCAACCAAGGCAGCTTGTGCATGTGTGTGAGTGAGATGGGATGGCGAGTAACTGAAATTGATCTTTTCTTTTCTTCTCACTTCTTTTATTTTTCTTCTCTGTGCTGCAGAACAAAACAAGTCCCTAGCTCAGGAGAGTCAAGTGCTTTACCTCCGAATTTCATCCCCAGGCTGATGTCCTCGGATAATATAATCTATGTAGTAAATTTAGGAAATTGTGTTTAAATTTTTTTTTGGATGTACAAACAAAGATTACAAGGTCACAGTTAATTGCTGCTCACATTTATTTTGCATTACTTGTGATTTATAATAGAAATGCTGCTTCATGTCAAGGATGTAGAAAAATGCAAGTATTTAAAGATTAAAGAAAGAAATCAGAGCCAGAAGACTGGAAGATTGTAGAAAGATTAATAATATCATTGGAAATCCAATTTGCCTTCAGAGGAAATCATATTTTCTGGGAGAAATATTAATATCGGAACTGTCTAAATGCATTACTTAAAGATTAAATTTTAAAGGAGGGGAAATAAGAACAAAAACAAAGTCAAATAAATTAGGAATAATATTGCAGAAAGGTGAGATTTTACTGATGTGCGATTACCAGTTAAATATATTTTGGTGATGGTAACATAACAAAGATTTTTCGGAAGTTTGTATTTTGAAAGTATTTGTGAAGATCATTAAATATATTCTGCTTAAATAGGCCAGATATTTCAAAAATACTGTTATGCCAGAAAATGGACAACTATCAGGCTATAAAAGGATTTGTATAGAAAGGACCATGGAAGGATTTATTTCCAAATGTAATACTAATTAGCATGACCTCTGCATACTTTTTTCCTTTTAAAATATTGATATACTTTTAGTAAAATTTAAAGAAAGAAGGATGAAATCTGTCTCTGTACTTCTTAAAATCGAGAACTAATTTTTTACATTACACTTTGCTTTATTCCATAGCTTCCATATACAGAAAGCATTCATTGGCTCAAGTATCAGGTATTTGTCTAACACATTAGCCTATTAAGACATGCTTTCAATTCTTATGTTGTATATAATAATGAACTACACGTGAACAGTTTCTGCTAGTATGGAGGAAATGAAGAAAGAAGACATTTTCGTTAAAGATAACAATTTTATGATGATATAGAAGTAGTAATTAAACAGAGTCAACAGGAAGTGACTTTCAAGATTGTCCTGCTGCCTGGAAGAATGTGACTATTATTAATTAACTTTGTGAATGGAAATTATTTTATGCTTTCTGTACATTAGATGGATGATAATTAATTCTAAAGTTTATAATCATCAGTAATAAACTATAGGAAAATCCACATTCACTCTAACCAAAATGTGGAGAGAAATAAAGGACAAAATCTGTAGAAGAGTTTGCCCAGAATACCTTACTCCTTAAGATTTCAATCTTTTCATTAAAAACTGTGAAGTCATCTACTGACAAACAACAAGAACATTGTGGGAGTAGAAAGGAATGAAAGAGTGTGACAAATTGCTCCTATTACAAATACTAAGCCTAGTTGTAAACACTAGGTGTGAAAGACCATTGTCAGTATAGGGAAAGAACGGACCCTTAAGTAGGGTTAAGCTAAAGACCTGGCCCTTTTTCACAGGGTAGAAAAAAATAGCCTCAGAGTGGCTTTGAGCAGAAAGGAGCTTTAAAGCAGTTTTTTGGTTTGAAGCTGACAGGTTGTGATCTGACACCTGTCTCTGTGAAAGCAACACTGCCTCTCTTAGTGCAGGTTGTCAAGTCTACCTAAATGCCCTGTGAGGCCACAAGATCAAACACCTAGCTATTAGCTTAATATCCACTCGGTCAAGTGCCAACACTCAGCAGGGTGCAGAGAGGACCCCTGCCCCATAAAACAGGGTCACCCCAGCCAGATGCCTAGGTGAACCAACTCTGGGGGTCTCTACTCCTCCAGAGTGGCTTTGCACTGCTTGCTATATCTATAGTCAAGTGCTTTCGCTTTGCTCTGGTCCTCTCTGACTCTTCTTCCACTTTCTAAGTCAGGGAGAGAGACAATCCCCAGATCCATCTGATGTAGCCACATCAACACAATACTGTCAAATTTAAAATTTTTAGCTTGGCATTCTGCTCATTATTTCATTCCTTCCACACCATCAATAGTTAATACCATTTGCCCCATTTTTTAGAATAATGAACTTGAAATCAGACGGATTATGAAGTTGCCAAAGGTCACATAGAAAGAAAAGGTGATAGTATTAATTGGTACTTCCCCTAAATTTGTTATGGTTGCTGTTATGGTTTATATCTTGGGGTCCCTCAAAACTTCATGTGCTTATAGGTGGTATTTCAGGGAGGCGACTGACCATGAGTTTGTGATACCCAGCATTGAAATAGTCCACTGATGGGTTTCTAGCTGGGTGTGATGTTTGAAAGTGAAACCTGGTGAGTTTCTGTAGACGTGGCCTGGAAGGGTTTCTATTCCTTCCTCTCACTTCACTCCTTGCTTGCTGATGAGAATTTCTCCTCTGCCATGCCACCCTGCCATGCCAATTTGTTCCCTAAATTGTTAATGCTGAGTTTTTCTTGCTACAAAGAAAACAACTTAACAAGTCTGGGTCTGTCTCTCTCTCTGTCTCTCTCTGTCTCTCTGTCTGTTTCTCTCTCTCTCTCTTTCATACTGCATGAAACATTCAATTGACTAAAGAATATCTCATACATATTTTATGTTTTTAGGACATCTTCTGGACTGGGAAGTGAAAACCTAGGGAACACTACCTTAATGTTGAGCTTCAAGCAGAGAAAAGTCTATACTCAACAATACAATATAATGCTACCATTTTGTCAGAGATGAAGTGATTTCAAAAGCCTCTAAAGGATTTTCACTAGTTTTGTTTTATTTTTGGCTCTGATCTCAACACATGAACTCAGAAAGATGCTTCCTTTAGATGATAAAATTGGCTGACCTGTATTTTCTCTTGTTCTTTGCAGAAGGGTGTGTGTATGTTATTGGAGGAGTAGTAGAAGTGTTTGGTGTAGGTTCTGGGGACAGACGATCTGTATTTAAGTACCAGTTCCTTCATTTTTTCAGTCTTAATGAACTTTCTTAACCTTCCTCTACCTTAGTTTCCTCACCTTTGTGATGGAGTTACTAAAAATAATTCCTTAAATCTGGTTGCTCTGAGAATTATATGAGTTAGTATTTATTCTGTTTGTAGGGTCTCATATGCACTAAACTTGATCCCTTATGATCAAGTTAATAATTGCTTATAAACATATTGCATGTCACCAAAAATTAGAAAATTATTCTACATTAAAGATCCTGATGATCCTTTCCTACTGACACAAAATCCTGGCCAAATACTATCCCAGCTATGTGGGAACTTATAGGAACTAAGATTTCTATGATGACTCTATAATAAAGTACTGCTTGTCTTCTGCTGGCCCATCGACATCCTGTACTCAGTGACGACAGGATCCACACACTTTGTGGGATAACTCTCCCCATAAGCCAAATTCCCAGGGAAGAGAGATTATCCATACTGATATGTATGGAAGAGCCCTGAACTTTAAAGATAAGGCCTTTGTCATTCTCAAGATCTGAGCCTCAATGGCAAATGCTCATTGAAAAGCAAGTCCTGTTCTCTGATGGCATGCCAATTTTATGGTAGTAAAATGTTAGGCTGCTAATGAAAGGGTTGATCAAACACTGGAATCAATATTCATGTTGCATTCCAAGCAGTTTCTTGCAGAACTACTGCAGTTACTTACCTTTCTCATTGGACAGCACTTAAAAAATTGAGAATAATATTTGTCGAATTTTATTAAACATATATAAATCTGTGCACACAGCATCATGCATACATTCAGAAACAAGGCAGCTGACACAGTCTCAAATATGGACATTTGAGAAAATCACAGGAAAGAAAGAACTTCCCCACAGAGACAGGAAATATTTTTACTTCCTTTGTCATTTTGGCTGGACCTAAAGTCTGGCAGTTTCTTTTCTAATGTGACATATGAAGATGAGGCAGAACACACAAGAGGAGACTGCTGAATTTAGTGGAGAGTGGCGGTTCAGCCTACAGCTTTCTCCGTGCCTGTTTTGCTGCAAACACAGCCATCAGTGAAAAAGTGATGTGCAGAGACCTCTAGAGACTGCAAGACTTAACTGCACGTGATGCTCTGCCGGGCTGCTCAGTGCTGTGCTGTAATTGAATTGCTCAGGGAGCTATAACACAGCTGTAAAGAGAGCAAGGTACTATTCGATTCCTAGTGATGTGGTTAAAACCAGTGTTCTCAAAAGTCTTATGCTTTTGGCTATTTCCCCCTTAATCAGTTAATTAAGGTAAAATATGCTTTACATTTGCTCTACTGCAAAAACAATGATTCAACGACAGATGTTCATACCAAAAATATAAATTATCAATGTGTACAGAGTATTTATTGTTAAAGAAAAACATACTAAACACTTACCTGCTGCCATGGCATAAGAAAATTCTAATTACATTTTGGAAAAATTCAATTACGTTTTGGAAAAAAGAAATAAGCGAGTGTTATTCACACTTACTTTCCTTATTTAATCTACTGGACTCCTCCTTTGCAATCTTTGTGGCTAGCAGACTTACTAAAATGTCCACTAATAATCCTATATGAATGTATTAATATGAAAATACCCTGTTCACAATATTGTGAACAGATTTTACAATCACTTTTGTCTTCATATGACTGTTTTTATGCTCTGTGCACTAAATTATGAATGTTGACTCTTTCTTGCTCTAGAGAAATAGATCATGCAGAAGAGTATGACTTTCCTCATCCACTTTGGTAGACTTGTACGGATGAGTTGCTAGCCATTGGTGCATTAGTCAACGTTCCTCCCCAAACACGTTTACAAGAGTCATTGGATGTGTTTGTGTGTGTGTGTGTGTGTGTGTGTGTGTGTGTGTGTGTAGGGAGACAATGAAAAACGGAGAGAGAGACTTTGATTCAAATTCAGAGGGTCCAGGGCAGATTGAAAGTCTGGAGACTGAAGAAAGTGTTGCTGTATTATGGAATTCAAAGTTTCTCCAGCCAGTTCCTTTCCAAGTCCTTCAATGGATTACATGAAGACCAGGCACACCAAGGCAGGTAATCTGTCTTAGTGACACTGATTTAAAAGATATCTTCCCAGTAAATCTATACTTGTGGTTGACATAGACTAGATACCAGTGGAGAGCCAAGACGACACATAAAATGGACCATCATAATGACTAATTCTATAATAACTCCGTACAATTCGATTGCCCCAAGTCAGCCAAAAATAAATCAAAGCAAACAAAACATGAACACAAGCGTGCACACAATGCACAGCATACACGCAAATAATATAATTATGTAATTACAGTAGTAACGTTTTTCATTATTTTGCTATCAAAACATAGTAAAGTCTTTCTTCCAATGAAGAGCATTGCCAATTGCCTTTCAGTTAAAATTCATAGCTACGTGAGGTCCAGTCTCCCACAATTAATGATATTATGTTATCACTGATTTCATGTTTAAAAAATGTTTAGAATTCTGTTTTTCGATAATTCACTCACAAGTGCTAGTTATTAACTACAGATAGATACTTTTCCATTGAATCAAAGATTTTTAATGGAAATGTTGCTTGAGGTATGTTTTTATTGTATTTCAAGTAAAAACTGAATACTGAGTGCCAAAAGGGGAGTTTAATAAAGAATATAATGTTTTTTTAGTTTCCAAAGGAATTTTTATTTTTTAAATTTTTGAATTATTTTTTCTTTTTTTATTTTAAAAAGCAAAACGCAAAAGAAGGGTGGAAATAATACAGAATTTTTAAAAATCCAGTAAGAAATCAGCACTAGTTAGTACATTGTGTATTGTTATCTTAGAAATAGTTGTTCAAGTTACAAGATCTAGGCCTAAGAAATGAACACATAAGCTCTAGAGACATAATTAGTATTTGGTACAAAATTGATATTGAAGATTATGGTCCTTAAATTTTAAATTAGGTTTTAATAGTTATCAACTATATAAAAGTACTTGAAATAGATCATTGGTGCTCTCTCCATTATAACTTTATACGTAAATATGAATTTAGTACAGACTTTTCAATGACTGCCCCTTCAAGGCTGCCAACAGTATTTGTAAACAGCAGTATAGCACATTTCTGAGCATATATTAATTAGCATTTTCTTTTGGAGAAGAAGTTCTATACTTTTAATATAAGATGAGCAGCACTGTAGACACATTTGACTAGTTAAGAAAAACCAGCTCACACACATGGAATAGTTGGCACAAGCTCATACTGCAGCCTACTATTACTAGTTTCTTATGCAAAACTGTATAGTCACTTGAGATAGTCTCAGTATGAATCAAGTTATTGTAAAAAAGCCTATAATATTTGAGAAATATTTGTGATAATTTTAGTATCTCCAGCTTTTTCTAAGGTATAATTGACAAACAAAAATTGTATATACTAGAGGTTCATAATTTAACATATGGATTGTAATCGTGAGATAATAGACACTTTTGTTACCACATATATCACTATTTGTGTGTGTGTGTGTGTGTATGCATAGTAAAGACACTTATCTTTGTTCTCAGCAAATGTTGATGTCTTTAACTATAGCCACTATGGTGTACATTAAGAATTTACACTTTTCTTTTTAAAACCAACATCTACCCATTTTCACTGGTTTCCTTCATTTTTAAGGACTGCATAGCATTCTAATGTACACAATATAATATTATATATACGCTTACATGTACATGTATATGTACATACACACACAAGTGTTTATACACGTACACCCTTTTTTATCTAGTCATCTCTCTACATGCTTAGTCCTTAAAAAGGTCTAAGAAAATAACAATTTAAACTCTCATTTTTATAATACAGATAGTAATAGAATCTATGAAATACTGCCAGTAAAATGCATAGTAAGATTATTATCTGCATTTTGCTTTGTTTTAAAGCTAGGTGGGTTATTGTTTTAGTTGAAGATGGAATTATTTTCATGATATGTAATTATCAGGTGAGCTTCTTTACTTTCTGAAATCAAAAGTAGTAAAAACTGAATGAGAGATACTGAAATACAAAATGAGCAGAAGTCCAGCATCAGATGAGTCAGATAAATTCCAAATACACCAAATATTGAGTGAGAAGCCATAGTAACAAAAACAGCACGAGACAGGAATGAGCCCTGTAATGACAACAGGGGTAACAATAGTACCAGGGCACAGAAATTTGGCAGAGTGGAAAAAGATGATAAAAAGTAGATCAGCTATCAAAAATCAGAACAAAAATAATGACAATTACAAACAGCTTTCTCTCCAGTGAAAGAACCACATAGCTGCCAACCAGAATAACAAGTCATCTGTGGGTACTGAAACACGTTTGGCATTGCCCATGCAAGACGCGCATAGAGTGTGAGAGGGAGACCATCTGGATATAGATTCAGGTAGAGTGTAACTGACTGATCAACAGACTCACTTCTGAAATGAGATTAGTGACAGAATGGAAGAGATGAATTAGCAATGGCCTTTTGAGGGCAAAAAATATGCATTTGCCTATTTTCGAGGAACTTTCCATCCTTTACCCTTCGCTTTTCACAGAAGATTCTGAAATATATTATTTACATGAATAGCTTGGGTTCGATTTTTATATGTCCGATGGAGGCGAAACAATAAACACAGTTATTTTGAGATATTATCTGATTTTTACACATCTATGCACACACTCTGGAGAAGTCTATAACCAAGATTCTCACTTATTCATATTTTTAGGAAATTCTCATGCTGCTCAAGATGCCAAAATATCGAATGGCTCTGATATGCGAAAATAATCTCATCCTCATCAGTGTCTGCATCCATTAGCTTTCCCTGTTCTTAAATTTCATATACATGAAATCATAAAACATATCCACTTTTGTGTACGATTTTTCACTCAACCCCTTTTGAAGATTCTTCAACTTTCTTTGCACTGTTAAGAAAATTTATTTTGTTTTTTAAAAAATATCTATCATCTATTCTGTGTTTAGAAATTTCGGTAGTCTGCAGCTTGGAGCTATATGGAAGCTGTTTGAGTCTTTTTGTACATAGCATTACATTGAATTTCTTAGGTATACACCAAATAATGGAATCCTTGAATGTTGGGGCAGACATATATTTAATTTTATTAAACAATGCAAAAGTGCTTTTTATCAATGGGCCTGCAGAAATGTATGTTTCCAAGAGCAATGAATGGGAGTTTAGTTTGCACTACTATCTCTGTAGCACTTGGAATTCTCAGTCTTAGAAGTTCAGAATTCATGGGTGTGTAAGAGTATCTCATTGTGGTTTCAATTAACATTTCACTGGAGAGTGATGATATTGAACATCTTTTCATACACTTGCTGGCCATTTGGGTGAAATGACAATTCAAGTGTTTGACCATTTTGTTTGTTTTTGTGCTTACTGTTGAATTTATTGAAGTCCTTTATATATTTTAGAACTGACTTATTAGTCTGAACTTGAATTTGTTTGTCTTTTCATTTATTCAACAGTATTGCTTGCTGATTCACACATGTATTATTATTGAAGAAGACTGATATTTTTCTGTGTATTTTTCTGTGTATTGATATTTTTCTGTGTCGAGACTTGTATAAAACTACTTATGAAGATAATCCCCTATGTTTTGTTCTAAAAGGTCTATGACTTTAGTTTTCACATTTAATTCAACAATCAATATTCAATTAATTTCAGTGTATTGTATGCTGAAAAGCTAAAAATTCACTTTTAAAATTCACATTCAGTTTCTCCAGAATCCACATGCTGCTTCAAATTGCAGGGCGAGATTTAGTCATAAATTGGTAACTATATGTAAAGATCTATTTCTAGATGCGATCCTGTTCTGTTAACCTTTTTGTGTATCTTTAGATACAGTATTTCATTGGATTCCTAAGTGAAGGTTAGTCACCTTGTTAATTTTCACAAACATTTAAGTTCAGATTTTAATTTGGGTTATTTTATGTTTCCAATTTAAAGAGTTAATGTAATAGTTGTCAGTTTATTATAATAGTCATAATAATTTTAACTTATTATTAAATTATGTAATCATTGCCTATTGTCTTCCTTTCCTTCCTTTTTCTTTAATCTCTTTGTTACCAACTTTCTAATTCTTTTATTCTAGTTCTTTGAATGGTGATGTAAACAATAACTTACTTCTTTTATTTGTTTTCCTTGGCATTCTAATTAAGAGTGAAAATTTGTTATTTTCCTATGAAAGATCATTAATTAATAGGAATATTGTCTAGAAGAAAAGAACTCCATCACCAGACCTATGCCAACACTCCAGGAGACAGGTACATGTGATTATTTTTTCCCCTGATGCTTGGTTTATAATTTTTAAGCAAGGTTGCATCTTCTGACTCAGATTTAAAATCCACTGATTCTTCTTTCAGGGTCCTGGACATTTTTTGTTTGGGAAAAGTGTTAGACAGGTGTCACTCACAAAATGTTGTTGCTTGCAAAAAGACTGAGGGATATGTTCATGAGGTAGACAACCCTGCTACCCATGATTCTTGTGGTCCAGCAGTCTGACCAGAAGTAGAGCTCACATGACCTCTAGGTCAGAGAAGCCAAGTTTGAGTTTCTATAAAAACTATTCATTTAAGAATATCAAATAATTTTTTACACTACCTAGTATAAACGCAAACTTTGCAAAACTTTCTTCTTTGATAACTTTAGCAAAGGTGGATGTTTGATGTCCATACTTATTTTGATTTTTCTAAAAGACACATCTCAGTATGTGCTAGAAACATTGATGCTAAATTTCAGAATACCTTTTCCATAATTCAAGATACCGTTAACTATGAACTCTTCAAATTAACCCAAATTTTATTTACTTTGCCTTCAATTACTCAGGAAATGTTAACTCATTGATAAGTTGAGTGAAAACTTTAGTAAGTTCATCTCCTGTGGATCAATTTGAGTATATACTTATTTCACACAGATAACAATTTGCTTGCCATTACCTACAATTCTTTATAGAACACAGTGAATAAAAAGTTCAAAAATTCTCTCAAGTGTGTGTAAAGCTAATTTATCTAAAGAATTAGATGTATCATAACTGAACATATTACTATTTATCTAATTATGCAAAATAGTTGAAGAAAACATGAAAATTTGTAGAGGAAATATAACAAAAAGCAAAATGATAGACTGAAAGAGCTATGTTCTGAGTGTTAGTAGGCCTTCATGCACACTTAGATTCTACCCAGTATCTGAATGCCTCATATGCATGGATTGCAGACAACAAAAAGCCTCAGGCTATAGCCCCTTCTGGAATCACCTCTACTGGAGAAAGCCGTTTTGCCCCAAAGCCATGATTTTAGGTGGCAACCCAGAGCCAATGAGTGCCTCAGGTGCAAACATCAAGTCTAATTTAAGGTGAGCAATTTGGAGACAATGTTTTAGCTCTATAGATGCTGAATCTCATGTGACTTCTTTGGACTAATCTTGTCTTTTCTCTATGCTGTATCAGAATTCTACTTAATAAGACTCCTAAAGACCAAATTCTCTGACTTTTTTCCCACTGGAGAAAAGTTCACCACAACTATTAACTGGCTAGCAACACTTTAGCATCATATATTTTGAGGTCATATTATGCAAACTGTACAATTAGAGTAGCACGCAAATATTGGGTATTGTAAATGCTACCATTCTTAAATAACCAAAAGATTGCTGGGCATGGTGGCGCACGGCTTTATCCCAGCACTTGGGAGGCTGAGGTAGGAGGAGCGTTGTGAGTTTGAGGCCGGCTTGGGCTACGACGCCAGCGCAAGGCCGGTCTGAGCTACACAGTGTGGCCCTGCCTCAAAAAACCAGGGCTGGGAGTTTGGCTCAGAGACTTAAGTGCCTGTCTGACAGGAGTGAGGTTGTGAGTTCAATCCCTGATGCCGCAAAAAATGAAAATAAAAAAAAAAAAGGATTTTATCTTAATTATACTTTGCCTGAGATTAATTTTGCCACCTTTGACATGCTAAGTTTAATAATCCCTTTTAATAGAGGAACTGAAATGCTTTATGTCACAGCTATAATTTATGTGATTGGCATCATTAACTTCATACTTGTATTTCTCTTATTTGTACCTTCTCTTTATTCTATTTATGGCCATGTAGCTTATATTTAGTTTTTGTTCAATTACCCAGTGATTGGAAAGGCTTATGCCACTTTTATTTTTGGCGATAGTTAACTTAAAGTTGAAGCTGGCACCTGTGCTTCATAGAGTCTGGCAGACAGTATGTGAGAAGCCCAACTTCACAACCCAAAGAGCATGAACAGTATCGTTCTTATGCATTCTAATTTACACTTGATCCTAAGAAACTCATTACAGGAAATGAGTGTTCCAATAGTTCTTCCATACTAACATAAGGCAGTGAGCAGTTTAGACACACAAAAGCATTTTACACGTTTGGATCCCGATTTAGTAATTTCAGGATTGTTCTGTTTACTATTTTTATATGACTAAGATTAAACTAACTCAAATGTGGTTTGATGTTGAAAGGAATTGGGCGCTGTTTGTGAGTAACTATGCAGAATCCCTTTTGCAGATCAAAATAATTTCACTAAAATCAAACATAGTTTCTGTAACAACACAGTTAGAAAATACTGTGTATGTTTTCCCAGCAAACAAGCCATTCCAAACCCCCAAATTTGATGTTTCCACTAACCTTTTCATCAAAATCTGTTTCAAAGAAGATGTGAGAAGATTAGTAAATGATTAGTTTAAACTTTCTATTTTAGCGTAATCAAATAGTTCACATTTCTAGATTGCAGTTTTTTAATCGACTAGTATTATTTTCTTACTCAGCCCAGCTGTTTTTGACAGACGGAATAGTGCAATTTGAAAAGTGGCAAGGGAAGTTTATAATCTAACTACAGAGATGGAAAATTACCTCCAGTGCCAAACACCAAGGGAATCTGCAAGATCGGCGTAAAATGAAATGCCGCAATTTACAGCAATGGCATAAACAACTGGACACGGGGGAGCACTTGACTCTTTGCCTTGCCTGCATCCAATAGTACATTCTTGTTAATTTTTGTATTGCAAAATTGGAAGCACAGAATCAAAATGCACTTTCATTTATCACCTAATCATTTGTTTACCTGTTCCATAATTCCAGTTATTATTGATTTAGTTTCACTCCTTATACTAAACATTGATAATTATTTAAAATGTTCTTATCTGTCATTAATTAGAAAAACCATGAATACATATGATGTAAAATTATTCACAGTTTTTACTTATTGTTTACTGTTTTGTTAAAGTTGTTAATTATGTAGTTCTTCACTTCAATTCAACTAATTTGATGTAGAAGTTATGTACAAGTGTAGGACTTTCTCCAATTACCGAGTTAACTGTTAATCTAAGTGTTACTACCACATATTCTATTTACATGCAACACCACATTGAAATTCTAAAAAGAAGTAAAATTATAAATAAGGACAATTAGTGCCATCAGTGTGATAACACTTAAAAAATTGAATTATACTTGATTTCAGATAAAATTGAAAGTAAGTCATAGTTACAATTTTTAAAATGCTAACTGACCAATGAAACTGCCCAAATATATTATTGCTATGTTCTTTTACAGAATACAACAGATTTATGGGCAGAAGTGGGGTGCATAGTACAAGTGCAGAGACAAGAGATGAATAGAGGGTTTCTTGCCTACTGCACTTCTCGGAGAATGGTAAGCGATGCCGAAACAGTATGCGGAGTTAAGCTTAATTTTGATGATGCCACTGTTCTTTTATATTCATCCTGAATCATCTTTCAGACAATATAGAGTAGCAATAGATGTGTTTCCATGTAAAATAAAGTTTATAAACTTGAACTCTCCTGATGCCTAGTTCAATGCAATGTTGGTACATACATTTCCTCCATGTGCTTAAAAAGCAGAAGTATTTTCAAGATAATCAGAACAATGTCATCCCTCCGACTTGTAAGCATCCCAGAAAAATTATCCTATTACCTACCTCTTCAATTGTTACTTTAATTCCTCTTTCATTTTCATGCAATAAGTTCTGACCAAGTTTTACAAGTGAGCATCAGGGTAATCTCTAATGCCTGGTAGAAAGAAGATTACTGACTTTTCTTCCATAGCTTCTTATTCAGCAAGTCCAGAGTGGATCCTCAGAAATGGCACTTCCAAGTTTCCAAGGTGATCCTCAAGCCACTAGTCTGGAGATCATACTCAAAGAGCACTGGATTGAAGAAATACAGCCTCTTTTTTTATAACAATGATGGGGAACCTTTTAGAACTTGCAGCGATAACAAACAGCCGCTGCACTCTGTGTACCATTGATCTGCTGCCAGTGTTACACAGCGTATACTGACAGCCCCAGACACGCAGTGATTTGGCTTCATCAAACTGCCGAAGTGATACACATTCAGTAAAACTGTGCTCTGAATTTTGATTGTTCCTTAGGCTAATGAGATCTGGTCTGATCCCCTGTCTCTGACAGTAGCACCCCATTAGTTCTAGAATCACGAAATGGAGCAGTCAATATTCTACACTATTGTCAGCAATTTCTTTTTTTTTGGATATTGTATTCTTTTGCTTTTCCTTCCCATCATGTCTACAAAATGCTCAGCTATGTGTGGATATGAAATACTGAATACTTTATTATATCATAGATTTGGACGACTTTGCTGAACTGCAGGTTAAGTTTTCTGAGGATATTTAGTGTAGGCTTGGGTATTCAGTAGGCTCAGGGTATTAAATGCATTTTTTACTTATGTTCAGTTTAATGTAACTCTACTGTAAGCCAGAGAGCATCTGTTTTAAAACTCTGCCAATAAAGTTTTAGAACAATTCGTTTATAACTCTTCAAAGGAGCACAATACACAAATGCTTTTATTCTATTTACTCAAAAATACAATTGACATTGTTAGGATAGTTACCTTGATCTCCTAAAAAAATAGCAGTAGGCTGTATTAATGTAAAAGGATTGTCTATACAATTGTCCTATGGTATCTTTGCAGGATTGGTTTGTGTAAACCCTGAGGATGTCAATGGCTATAGATGCTCAATCTCTTTCTACAAAATCTCACAGTATTTGCATATAAATTATGCAATCCTCTCATATACTTTAAATCATATACTACATAATACAATATAAATAATGTGAAGTGATTATTATCATACTGTTAAAAGCCAGATGATTATTACTATATTGATTTAGACCCAATTGATCGTGTATGACAACTTGAGTAAGAAACACCTGATTAAATTTGCTTAGCACAATTCTGAGTGTGGAAAACCCACCCCAGGGATGATTCCTACTGGAATGATATAAAAAGAAATGAAGAAAGATTGCTTCTGTTTATGCAGAGGAGCTCCAGGTTTTGCCTCTACCTTGGACATCATTTCCTGACTTCTAGCACAGACTCTTCAGTCACCCAGCACTGACCCTGCAGAGTTCTACTGCAAACCTTTTGGCTTCTTAATATGAACTCGTGTGAGAAACTACAGTAAGCTTCAGGGCTTTGCCTGGCTCCTTAGAATCTTTGGTGCACAGGCAGACCATCTGCACTGTTCCACGCCCAACTATCTGGGCGTCCATTGTAAGTCAATCTTGCAATTCTTATATATTTGTATATTTTGCATTAAATCTGTTTCTCTAAGTAATGCATATTCAGTTCAGGTACATTTTAAAAGTTATTTTTCTCCTGCAAGTGGTTGAATGTGTGGGTGCCTATCTCTCAGTTGTGGAGGGCCACACATTACGTATATTTCTTTTATTGTTGCTATAATTTATATACAATGGCTTTTCATGTAATAGTAATAGTGCACTGTAACTTTTCCCATTATCTTTTAAATGCTAGTCTTTGTAAGGTATTACCTAACTTTTCCCACTCATTCCTTAATTTTAACATATTTGCCTCTTCTATATGCATCAGTAATTAAGCCATGGTGAGTACTTTTGTTAAACAAAACAGTTGCAGGGGATGGTGTTGCATGTCTGCAACCCCAGCACCCAGGAGGCTGAGGCAGGAAGATCGTCACAAGCTCAAGGCCAACCTAGACTACTTTGTGAATTCAAACTGCATAGTGAGGCCCTATCTCCAAAAAAAAAAAAAAAAAAAAAAAAAAAAAAAAAAAAAAAAAAAAAAGACTTGAAAAATGTTTTAGAAATATTGCCTAATAGCCTAAACATCTAGTTACCAGAAAAAAGAAGCCACAGCTCTAATGTAATTTGAGAAAGAGAATGCATAGAATTATAATTATATTAAAATTCTTTTTCCATTTGATTAGAAAGTAGAAATCTAAATGGAAGCAAGTCTAACTACTACTTTTAAACTTCATTGGTTCTATTTCCAAAACTTCGTATCTCAAATTACTTTTTAAGATCTTAGTGAGTATCCATACTTAATGTGAATCAAGATACACAATTTAAAATTATTTTTATTGTGATAAAATGCACATGACATACAATTTCCCATCTGAACCATTTCTGAATGTTCAGTCTGATGGTATTAAGAAATTCATATTGTTGTACAATAGTCTCTCTCCAGAATTGTATTTGTCTTGCAAACTGAAACTTTATACGCATTAAGGAGTAACTCCCCAGCCCCTTCCCTAAGACCCTGGCAGCTCCAGTTCTGCCTTCTGTTTCTGTCATTATCATTACCAGAAGCATCACATGTAAGTAGAGTCACACATTGTTTTGTTGATTCTTGACTGCCTTATTTTATTTACATATCCTCTAGGTTCATCTATGCCTGGAAGGAGATGTTAAAGTTACCTTGATTTTTGGCTGAATGATAATATTTTATATGTATATGGTGCATTTTCTTTTATCTACTGATCTGCCCCAGGATTCCTGAGTGAATTCCACATTGCAGCTTTTCTGAGTAACACACCTATGAAGTTAGATGTAGGTGTCTCTTTAAGAAACCACTTTAAATTCTTTTGGTGACTTTAACTCATCCGTGGAGTTGATGGATTGTATTGCACTTTAGTTTTGAACTTGTTGAAAAACCTCACAGTGTTTTGCACCAAGCTATGTAATGTTACATTTGTACTAAAACTGCTCATAGGCTTAAATTGCTCCACATTCTCACAAAAATGTGTTATTTTCTGTTGTTTCAGTAGTAGATATTCTAATGGGTGCAATTGGATGTTGGATGCCAAACTCATTGAGCTTTGATTTGTGTGCCCCTAGTGATTAAAAGTGCTGCGTGTGTTGGTGGTTCATCTGTATTCCCTAGAGAAATGCCCATTCAAGTCTAATTTAAGCAATTTGAGTTTCATCTCTTTTTTAAACTAGATAAAAATTACCATTTTTCTACCTTTTTGAAGAACTTTTAGTTTCATTGATTTTTTTTTATTGTTTCGTATCCACTCTGCATTTCATCTCCTTTCTAATCATTTAGTTTACAATTAATTTGTCTAGTCTTGCATTTAATTTATCTTTTTCTAGTTTCTTAAGGTGTTAAGACAAGTTGTTGATTCAAGCTTTTTTTCATATAAGTTAGTACTTTTTTGCTGTGGTCCATAAACTTTAGTATATTAGATGTTCATTTTTGTTTTTTGAATCATCTTTTAAATTATCTTTTTTTGTGTTTACTTTTTATTGAATTTGTTAATGTTTCAGAGTTCTCATGCCTGAGAACCCAAAGAAAGAAATGGCACAAGGGACTGCCTCAATCACCCATCATGCAGTATATTAAACTTTGATTCATGTTCATTTTTGCAATTTCACGGTCTTTTAAAATTATCTTGTAATTTTTGTTTTTTACTATTGGCTAAAAGTGACAGTCTAATTTGAATTTATACTAGCTTAGTTTCAGTAATATATAAGAACCTCGACTGTAATTTCATCCTCCCTCAACAAAGTAGTTACAAAGTTATATCCATTCATATAAAATATAAACTAATTAATTCATTTTTAAAATATTAGATAACAAAGAACTATTGTTATAATGATACTAACTTTAATAATTGCCCATGTATTTACATTTACTGGGAGTTTTATTTCTTCATTGATCTTCTAGCTATCATCTCATGTCTTTCACTTTATCTTGCAGGTCTCCTTTTACGATTCCTTGCAGGGACCACAGGTAAAAAACGCCTTTGGATCTTGTTTATCTAGGAATATTTTAACTTGTCCTTTACTTTAGAAGAACAGTTCGGCAAATTATAGGATACTCATGTATTCCTTGAATTGTTTTTATGTCGGTAGCCATAATCTTAAGCTCTAGAACTTCTGATTGCTTTCTCTTTAGGCTTTCTCTCTATATATATTTTGCTCACACATTATTTCCTAGAGTTTCTCTGTGTTTTTCTTTAGTTCTTTGTGTATTCTTAAGAGTGTTGCTTTAATCTTTAATAGTTTCTCCATTAGGCTTTTTCAGAAGCAGTTTTCATTGATGTATTTTTTCCTTTGAATGGGTAACACTTTCTGTAACTGGTGATTTTTTTCTAATGTACACTTGAATGTAAAACAAAAAAATTAAGTCTGAAAATTAGATTCTGTTCCTTCTCCAGAGTTTGCTATTTTTATTATTATTGTCGTTGTGGTTGTTATCTTGTCTGCACGCTGAGGCATAGACTTAAAGTCTTCTTAGATTTTTCTGAGCCTGGTCTTTTTCTTCAGAGTGTACAGTGACTTTTTTATTTCCCCTGTCAATGAAGTTGATTTCTAACATTCCAGACTTTAATATCTTTTTCCCATATGAGGAACATGAGAAAAATCGAGATTAGAACCAAAAGACCCTGGCATAGTAAACCCATGAAAATCATTCTAGAAAGGGGGATAGACTTTCAGCAATGGTAGGAAGATCATCAACAATAGCACCTTATCTTCGGTCTGCAGTCTGCATTGCTGTGATTCGAACATCAGTCTAACATCAAAGAACAGAACACTTTGACAGCACATGACTTCCAGAAGCCATGTGTGAGTTTCTCCTACCGACGTGTCCCTGAGAGTGGGAAGGAATCAGGACCTGCTGCTGTGCTAAGAACTAAAATTTACCAAAATTAACTACAATTCATCACCCAGGCATCCCACGGCACATTGCAAGCTTTCAGTGCATCCATAGCTCCAGAGTACTTATCTCAACAGATTATTCCAGAGTAGCTGCTGTCCTTCTCAGTGAACAATGCTTGGTGCTTCCCAGTGGGTCCTCTCCCTCGAATCTTTCTCTGTCTTTAATTTTGTAAAATAAATGTATAATATACAATACATAATGCATGAAACATCTATAATAAACATAGAATGTATAATTAACATAATTGATACTTCCATGTTAATTATTTAACTAAAAGATATGCTCAGAGTTTCATTACTTTAGAATGCTAATCAAGTAGCAAGAATAAGTTGTACTAGGTAATTCCAAGAAGGCAGAGTAAATACAGAAATGGAGTAGCTTATGAAGTGAAATAATTCACCATTGAGGGGAAATAAAATTGACAACAGAAAAGGAAATAATGGTGTTACGGATTATGAAATTTTCAGCAATATTTACCCTGCTGAACTTCTTTTGGTTAGAGAAAATTTTAGATTTTCCTTCAAAAATAATTTTCCTAAATCGTATTTGTAGGCACCTCCAAATCACACACCTTATTAGTACATATATGTTGAGATTGTTTTTGTTCTGTATTGTTTCTTTTTTGTCTGGTTTTCTCTAGTTTGGTAGCGCTGCCACCATTTTAATGAGTTTACTAGTTTACTGACCTATAGTACTATTCACATATAATATCACATTAAATCAGGACTGAATCAGAGAACGACAGTAGATTCATTCAAAACATTTTATATCTTACCTTTTATCACCTTGTGTACAAGACAGCACATATACATTCCACATTTACTGATACATAATATCCATTTCCACTTTTCAGTCTCCCTCTTCTATATTTTAATTATTTAATGCACCCAAGATGCAGTTCCCAGTCACTTCTCTTATTTACTAGACTCATTACCTGGACAATCCCATCTAGTTCCACATCTCTAATTATTCACATTGTATTATTGCAGAAGGCTTAGAATTTTTATCTTCAAGATGAACATATACTTTTTTTTCATTTAAATAGACATGATATTTTAGAGTGAAAGAAGACTAGATGGGCGTATTGTTGTCCTCAGTCATCTCATCTACTCACAAGTTCTTAAATATTGTTGAATCCAGGAGTCAACAAAATTCAGTGTAAAACAGTAAATGACTTAGGAACACGACTCATTTATTCAGTGCCAATGCAGTGTGAAAATGACCAAAGACAAGATATAAACTAATGGATATGTCTGTTTTTCAATAAAACTTTATTAATAAAAACAGGTGGTAAGAGCTCATGCTCCACAGTTTGTCTCTGCAAATCTACCGTGTCAAGTTACTACTTATTTCCACATGTATATCTTTATCTACAATATCATCTCATGGTAACCAATACATACATCCAATGGTCTATTCAATATCTCTTCACAAAAGTCCAGTAAGAAGTTCACATATAAACACATTCACAGTAGAGCAGTTGGTATTTCCTTTATACATTTCCTATTCCCCCATGTTCCCATTTTAGTAATTAACAGTTTCAGGAACCAAACTAAAAATTGTAGAATGCTTATGTTTAACCTCCTTCTCTCACTCTTATTATCTCATACATCAATACATTTTGCTGGATCTAATATCAAAATATATCTTGATTCTGATAATATCTCACTATGCCAACCCTCTTTTCCTCCACCACTACAACCAAATACAAGGTCACATGAGTACAATATACCAGAGCTGGTCTATATCCGATCTTTCTTCCTTTTAGTTAATTCCTTACAAATTTGTGTTTTAAAGCACAAATCATGTAAAATCTCTTTCCTGATAAAAACTCACAAATAGCTCTACTCCACACTCATAAAACTGTTTAGACACCTTTTTGTAGTCCTATACTGTTCTGTGAGGCCTGGAGTCTTTCTATGGTCCCTCAGTGCCATTATCTTTTACAACTGTCCATCCTAACCCTAATTATATTGTAGCCCTAGTTTTAATTTTGCTTTCTTGAATGCGCAAAGTTCACTGTTACCCCACATATCTTGTACTTATCATTTTTCACATGACAAATATAATTTTTTCCAGATTTTCACTTGGCTTATCCAAAGTTCAGGAGCTTCCAAAATGTCCTTGAACTTCAATTTTGATCAAAGAACTCACGCAGCTCCAAAACGTCGTTCTACTCTTGGGTGTAGTATGTTTTTGAAGAGTATTAAAATCATGTGGCCAGCCTATGTTTCTCCCAGAAACATTGTATGACAATGTGCATGAAATGTTGTTAGTAAAATAATGTTCACTGAATACTCAGAGTCCAAAAACTCTACTGTAGACTGGCACACAGACAAGGTGAAAACTGGTACAGCTGATCACAATCTCCAACCTAGTTAGAAGTTGAGCTGGTATCTTGTAGACATGACTCTCCTTACAAATCACAATGTTAATATATAGCGCCTTGCATGACCCAAGGTCCAGTATAAACAAAGATGCTCTTATAAGACAGGACATTGTGAGGGCTTAGAGACACCTCCCAGCAATTAGGAACAAATGCCTAGCACTTACTGTGGGTAATGTTGATTTTTCACTACACAAATTGCTCCTTTATTTCATTCAAATCCCTGATCAACACTTATTGGGAAAGTTTCCCAGATTACATATTGTAAATAGCTACTCTGTCCATCACTCATTCTTCTTTCTGCTTTTACTTTTTCCTGCATTCTCTTATTCAAATGTGTCTTATATATTTGACATCATTTTTCTATGCAAATAACCTCATTCAAAAAGATTATTCTCTCACTCACTATTGCATCTCAGTGGATTAGATCTTGAAAAGACATTTCCAGTGTGTAAATGTAAAACGAGATCTTCAAAAATTTAATGCATATAACCTACTCATGTATCTATCTCATAATCTATATTAATTTTTTGAACTAACAGGAAGTTTAATATTTGTGGGAAAGAAAAATAATATTCATATATTATTTTTTAATTCAATAAAATTCTTATCATATCAAGAGTCAAATATTAAAGAGACTCATTTTCATTCTATTGAGAATTATAAGAATTTGCAAATTTCATGTATTTGCAGGTTTGACTGAGCTTTTGTAATAGCTTTTCAAATAAATTATTAATTGGAACTAAGATTAAGAAAATTAGGTATTTTATTGAATTTATAGAGATTGGTTTGTTTAGGTCTCTCTAAGTCATGCAGAATTGAAATATTTATTTGTCCATTAAATACCAACCTGAATAATTTATTCTTTAGAAAAATGGAAAGTAAACTATTAAAGTTATGTGTAAGATCATTTCAATAAAAAGTGTATTTTCCTGCAATATTTGCAAAGATTGGGATAGATTGCATGTTGGTGGACTTCCCTGAAACAGTCATGTACAGAAAAATATATACACACTGTAATTTCTCATATCTACATCCAAATGTGAATATACACTAAGCATGTACTTAGAAAATAAATATGGTGATGAACTTTATATTAACTTTTTCACTAACTGTAAAAGAATCACAAACTCCTTCATTCTACTCTGCCTTTTGGAAACTGTTTCAATTCAGCTGAGTACAAACAAATGGGAAAATAATGAGACAGCGTACCTTGAGATGGAGACATCTTGTTACCCCTTACTGAGTAACATTATATTTGAACATGCTTTTCTCTTTCCCTGTTTGTGGGAAAATTAGCTTATGCTCGTATTACTGACAAGAAAGGAAGTTGTCACAGTGTGAGAACAAAGAATTCTGTGTGAGCCTCACAAGCGATAACTCAGTTAATGAACAACGTGAAAGTCACTTGCAGTTTGAATTTTCGGGAAGACACACATGATTTGTTGGATGTAGCTTTTATAACATTTATTTGATTATTTAAACAATCAGAAATACCTTTATTTTGGCGGCGGCGTGTTACAGTACATGTACTATAAGTCAGATTCTAGTCAAGAATAAGCAGTGTAAATTATGAAAATGATTTGGTTATTAATAAAATAAAAATAAACTTAAAACATTAGCATTATCATAGTCATAGAACTGGGAGAACCACTAAAGGTTACCAAACTTAAAATTCTATTTTTTAATGAGATTTTTAAAAGTTTTATTTTAATATTAGAAAACATGTTTGTGAATAAAAGTTTCATTTTTTTTTCCTATTTCTTTTTTTCCTTTCTCCTCCCATGCTGGGCATTGAATCTAATACTTGCAATATGCTAGCTAAGTGCTCTTCTGTCCTATTTTTCCCACCCTGACTCCTTGACTTTAAAGGTAGAAATCACTGCCTTGTTAAATTCTGAAGACTGTCCTTAAACTCACAATCCTCCTGCCACAGTAAAATATTTTGAGAAATGACTTTTTTAGGTTGTGGAGTGTTTCAGTTTGTGATTTTTTTGTTTGTTTTTTGTTTTTCTTGAAAAGAAACTTAACCTGACTTTCTTTTTTAAACCTAATATTTTCTGCTATATAAAAGTTTCCCTTTTCAATACCTATGCTTTTTTTCTATAACTTGAAGATGGGTTCCTATATGTTACCCCATTTACTTAAGAAGGGAGCAATTCCTTCCTACTGGCCTCAAGATACTCCAATAGAACAGGGTACATTTTTTTTTTGGTTAATTTATTTGTCTAGCATATTCTCCAGAGCACCACCAAAAATCACATGACTCTAAATTTAAGAACCAAATTCTAGAAAACAGAAATTTATTCATTTTCTTCTGATAGAATAGCTGAAAAAAAGAAGTAACAATCTGAACTGAAGCTGTTTAAAGATGTTCTCTTGTGTCTAAGAGCCATCCCTGTTTAGGATGGGTGTGGTGGTGCACACCAGAAAGTGCAAACCTACATAAGAGGCTGAGGCAGGAGGATCAAAAGTTAGAGCTTAGCCTGTGTAACTTTCCCAAGACTGTCTCAGAGTAAACATTTTCAAAATAGAGCGCTTGCTATTATGTGTGAGGTCCTGACTTCAATCTTTGGGATAAAAATCCAGAGGAACAAACTAAAAATCTAAATCTTTGTACAGCATCAAATATCCACTATTCAGTTCCATCAAGGTCTTCTGATTGCTGTTGTGTAGAAACCATTTCCTCACACAGCACGGGTACCCGTTCCTGGGTAGCTCTGACGAGTCTGACTCATTAGTTCCTCACTTTCCAGCCTGTTCTCCTTTCTCTAAACCACACAGGTGGCTCTTCCTGACCCTTTCAGGTGAGCTGTAGTTTGTTTTCCTCTCCAAGAGCCTCCTCACGCATGCTAGAAAACTCTCACACATTTCTGAATACAAGTCATACTTTGGTACAGTTGACAAATTGTTCTGAGTGCGCAAACCAGAATACTAAAGGAAATAACATAATCAGAAATAAAAAGTGAAAATTTCTCAGAACTTTCACATTTTGCTGGGGTAGTATCACACTTTTGCTGGGTTAAGAGACCATATCGCTCAATCTTTGGGCTACCTTTAATGAGCATTTAAAAATGCATCAAAGTACGAGACAAGAAGCAGGAGGGTGTGCGGCTTCCGCACTGGGCCAAGGTGCTTCAAGAGTGTAAATGTCCAAGACAGGGCACAGAAATAGGTTCTTTCACATGTGAGGAGCACTGGATTTGATGCAGTCAGCCAAGGTCTGACTGCATTTGCATCTTCTTCTGCTACAATAAATGCCAGTTAATTCTTTTTAACGATGATGGGGCCCCACATTATGGGTCTATGCTCCCAGGCCTCCTTTATGGTATCCTGCTTTTCTGCTCTTGTGTTCAAACCTTTCCACGAGTCCCTCCTTCTGTCCTCACTGACCTACTGACGTTAAGTCCGCAGAGCGGGGCTCCCACCGCTTCCTCTTTGCTGGAGTGCTGTCCGCTCAGTGACCCCCCATGAGCACCATATCTAAAATTGTGTACTCTATTGCCAAATGGCACATACTAATCTGATTTATGACTAAGATTATTTTCAGAGCATTTAATACTTTATAAAAGAATACATAATTGATTTGATTTATTTTAATACTGTACTCGCCCGTTAAAGGGAAGTTTTTTGAGAACAAAAATGTTTTCTTTTTTTTCTTTTCTTTTTTTTTTTTAGTTAACATGCACCAAATATATAGGATGGGGCCTGTGTAATAAATGTTTATTAACTAGATGAATTAATAAATCTTGAGCAAGTTTCTTTGCTTCTTTAGCCTCTACTTCCTTGTATTTAAAACAAAGGTCTTAAGAATTCCTAGGTTAAAAGGCTGCTGAAATTAAAAAATGAGATGATGCATACAGAAGAGTTTAGCATACTGCTTGGCTCATCAGAATAGATTAATAAGTGTCCATTAACTGTTTCACTGTTTTTCAAGTTTTTAAGATTCACTAACCCAAGCTCTTAACCATGATACTTACAAAAAGAGAAAAGAAAGGGACAAAACCCAGGAAAAGTGTTTGGAAATGGAATCATTATGTGGTTATATATTAACATCAGAAAAATTAATAAAGACATAAAACTAATTTTGGAAATATTACAATATTAACACAGTATTTCCTATACATTTTAATTGTCTTGTTTCTTTCCTCCTTTTTATTTCAGTACAGAGAGATGAACCCAGGGTCTTCACAATGAGGTACATTCTCAGATCTTTTGCTTTTTACTTTCTAAAATTTTGAAAAAGTGTCTTGCTAAATGGACTGAGATGAGTTCAAACCTGTCATGCCCTGCCTCAGCCTGCCAGATAGTTGATATTATATGTGTAAGCCCCTGCACCTGACTCGATGAGGGAAATTAAAAATTCAATTCATAATTTTTTAACTTACCAGCACTATAATATACCATATTTATATCAAAACTCAATGCATAATGTGTAAAGTACCATTAAAATTTAAGCCTTGTACCTATATGTGCATTGACAGATGAATGGACAAAAAATGTGGCACGCGGTATGTGCACGTGGGCTCCTGCAGCGAGCGCGTGGCAGGCAGTGGGAGGAAGGTAGCTGTTAACAAGGTACAGGTGCTGAGGGCAAGGCTCACCCACTCCTGCTGGGCCTTGGATTTAATTAAACACCTGCCAAATTTGCTACCTTAACCAGCCTAGTGTAGCTCAGCAGATATTTCTCCCACCAGCTTACAATCAATCAATAAAGAGACTCAGTTAAAGATTTTTATAAATCTCTCTGTGAAACATGCTATGTCTTTGGAAAGACTGTGTTGACCTTTTCAAATGGAATAGCTGGACACAAATCCTAGTGTAATTATCTGCTGAACAAATAATAATTAGGAGAATGGAGAAGATGTTCTCATGTTAGAGGGAAACCAGAATCATAGGCAAGAGGAGATGGAATGTGACAATAAATGTTCTCGACACTAATAAAAAGTGGCATTTATACCCAGTGGGGTACTGCTATGCCATAAAGAAGGATAAATTTAAGTCATTTGTAGGAAAATGGAAGCTCCTTGAAACCATAATATTAAATGAAATAAATGAGACACACAAGGGTTAAGTGTTTCTCATATGAGAAACCCAAAGCGTGAATAAATTAAGGACTAAAATAAAGTTAGCCAATAAGAAATAGGAAGACAGAACTCTTGCAAAAGGGAAGGAGATGTGGAGATGCAGGGAAGGTAAAAGAGAAGGGAAAGACATGAAGAAAAAATTAAGATACAGCATATACATGTACCAACTCCCCATAGTAATGCCATCATTATTTATTGCAAACATGTCCTAATAAAACATAAAAAGAAAACAAAACAGACTTAGGCTATATATACAATACACAATTTTAATTGATAAAAAGGTTATGAATGTGATGCACAACATTTTTAAAGAATAAAACATATAGTATTGGTGAAGTTAAGAAAGAAATTTGGCAATTCTTGCTTCCATCCCTTTCAGTGTTGGAGTCCACCTACCCAGGGTGTAATTATCTCTGCTCAGGGCTGCTATGGACCAGAAGGTGTGCTGAGATGTCTAGATTCTGATTCATCAACTGTAGATATTTTCCCATTGTCTTTGGGTCTTTATAGCTGAGTTTTTGAACTTACTTCTTTATGCTCAAATTTCTCTCTGTTTTTCCAATTCTTGAAAATTTTGATACTTAAATAATTTTGAGTTGACTGTCATTTTTCTTTTTTCTTTTTTTCTCTCTTTCTTTCTTCCTTTCTTTCTTTTTTTGTTTTTTTGAGACTGGTAGCTTTCTATTTTTCATTTTGTGAAATGAGCATTCTAGTGGTTCTAGCTATCTTTTCGTCAATTTTTACTTAAGTATTGGTAATAGTTCTATTATTCTGTGTAAGTAATACTTAACTATTCTTTCCCTATAGCTGGTTCTAATGATAGAAAACTGCACACGCTGGTTTATAATTATGATCTTGGAGCTGTTGTTTAATTCAGAACTGTTAGGGTTTATACATTGTGTCAACTTGAGAAGTCTAGCAGCTTAATTAAGTAAGGCAGCAGCTCTACATCCTGGGGTGTAGAGCATAAGCAGTTACCTGGCCATTGTGTCAATTTGAGAAGGCCAAAAGTTTAGCTGAGAGACTCAGCAGGGAGCCAGGGTTCTTACTTTATAAACATCCTCATCCTGTGCAAAGGAAGGCAAGGATGTTTGTGAATGCTACACCCACCCTGGGCGGGGAGTGTCCTGTGTACTATATAAAGGAGGAGAAGAGGCTTGCTCTTGCCCCTTTTACTCTGGCTGCTTTTTGTTTGGCTGCTGCCTTGAAGTGTTGTCCCTGTGCCATGCCACCCTGCCTTGGAGCCAGCTGATTGTGGACTGAAGCCTCCAAAAACTGTAAGCTAAATAAACCTTTCCTTCCCTAATTTTGGGTGTCAGGTGTTTTGTCTCAGCAACCAGTAAAAAGTAACCAAGACAGGAACCAAGTGTTGTATATCGGTGCATCTCCTCTTCTGTTTGTTATTGTCACATTAGCTGCTCTCTTCAGTACCAAGTGAATATTCTTTCTGTCAAGGAAAGACAAGTTTTTACTTTTCATATTTTGCTAACTCTTAAAATCATTTTAACTTCATATTTACCTGTTATTAGACTGAGATTATATTTTGTAACACTCCAGTCAACTACCAACATTTTCTGACTGTACTTATATTTACTTCTTGAAAAAAATTGTAGTTTATAATATTGCTTATGGCAAGAGAGAATTTAAGAGTTAATTTATCATATTGCATTAATTTATCAGTTTTAAATTTGTCCCAATAATGGAATAAAACAAAATATTAATTCATCACTGCCCCATATCCCTAATGTTATTTTAAGAGAAAAAGGAGGGGAAGCAAAGTTGAGATATAAGACCTTGACAAAACAAATTTATATTTTCAATATTTATGATCATTTTCTGGAATCAATATGCAAATAATGTCCTTCTATGCAAGCAAATCTTTAGTAATATTAGATTAGTGAATACTGTTTGGCAATTGAAAATGAATAAGTAATTCATTATGATTATAGATTTCTAGATTTATACTATTCTCAAAAGCACTTTAGGACTTTCTCCAGCCTCCTAAATTTGTTTCATACTGGTTAAAAGTATATAGTATTGCTACTTGGATATTTGATACCTGTTTCTTTTTTTTCTATTTTATTTTTTATTAGTACATGTTCACAGTACTTGCATTTTACAGTCACCTTGGGGAATGGGTAGAAGTGCATAACACAACTTGCTTCCTTTTCTTAAAACTTTTTACCCATTCCTCACCCCTCACTCCCTCCTCTAATTTCTCTTTTCCCCATTTTCATTCTTTGTTGATGTTATTAATCTTAGCTCACCTTTATGACGCAATGCTTACATTCATCGAGGTTGTTAGATTCCTGTACCCGACTTCTCTTTGTTCTTCTTTCCACTCCTACACCCCCTAACCCTTCAACATTGCCTCTTGAACACCTTCCCATTTGCAAAAGATCCATCCCCTTATTTCCTTCTGTGCATCCTCTATTGCTCTCTGTTTGCACTTTGCCTGACTTGAACGAGAGATACCATATGGCACTGAAGCCTGTGTGTCTGGTTTTTTTCACTCAACATTATATTTTGCAGGTGCATCCATTTTCCTACAAGTATCTCAGACTTGTCTATATATTATGGAATATTATTCAACTGTAAAGAACGATAAATTTGGGATATTTTCTTTATCCATTCATTATTAATTGGTATACAGGCTGAGTCCAATATTTAGCCATTATGATTTGTGCAGCTATAAACATTGCTTGATACCTGATTCTTGGAGATTGACTTATCTTCACTTCACTGTTTTCCAATTTAAAGAGACTTTCTTTTTGCCCCTAATGTATAAGATACACAATGATTTGCCCATGCAGGATGTTTTATTTATTTTTTTCATGTGTGGATGTTTAATTTTGATAGTCACCTTGTTAGGTACTCAGTTCCTCATCTTACAGAATTGTATTTCTTCTGTGTAGATATTTTTTATGTCATATAAAAGCTATATTTTAGTTTTTGCAAAACACTTACACGCTCTTTCGCTCCTCCTCTGTTTCTCTATCTTTATATTACTGAGGTAGAATTTTTGAAATGTCTTGAATTTCATGATCAGCTCCAAAATATAGTTATGCAGCAGGGCATAGAAGCTCATGCCTTTAATCCCGCACTTGGGAGGCTGAGGTATGAGGAGCATTGTGAGTTCGAGGCTGGCTTGGGCTACAACGTGAGCGCAAGGCTGGCCTGAGCTACATAGTGCAACCCTGTCTCAAAAAACTAGGGCCGGGAGTTTGGCTCAGTGGCTTAAGCACCTGCCTGGCAGGCACAAGGTAGTGAGTTCGATCCCTGATGCCACACACAAAATAATGAATGAATAAATAAATAAATAAAATACGGCCATGCATCATTTAATGATGGCCATGCATTCTGAAAAATGTGTCTTTAGCAGATTTTATCATGTTCAGATGGCAGAATTTACTTACAGAAATCTTAGTTGTTAGATGTTACATGTAAGTGTATATGTATGATTGTATGTATATGTGTGTGTATCTGTGTGTTTGTGTGTGTGTGTGTAGCCTATTGTTCCCAGTGTCATGATGAACAAAACGAGAGATTATAAAATATTACATCAAACACAAGCAAAGATGCTGCAGTCCAGACACTGGAAAACACAAGATATATGACATTGCTGTCAATGTAATATGATATACTGTTTTATGGTAAGCTTTTTTTTTTAATAAGTAGAGGGAGAAAACTATAAGGTAATAATAAAAAGTTAGTGTGGCCGATGGGTTTATACCAGCATAACGATAAACATGAGAGTAGTGCATCACACTATCACATCACAATGGTTATGATATTAGTAGGTGATAGGGATTATCCTACTCCTTTGTAAGTTCATGAGAGCAAAGTCATACACACAACCTATTGCTGACACCAAATGACTGTACTGAATACATAGTGTCTTCTTGTGAAAATATTCTTTGCCTTTAATTTTTTTTTTTTTGCGGTACCAGGGATTGAATTCATAACCTCACTGCTGCCAAGCAGGCACTTAGGCCACTGAGCCCAACTCTCGGCCCTAATTTTTTCATGGCAGGGTCACACTATGTAATTCAGGCTGGCCTTGCTCAATTTGTAGCCCAATCCGGCCTCAAACCCACCACACTTCACCTATCTCAGCCTCCTGAGTGCTGGGATTAAAGGCGTGCACCACCATGCCCAGCTTGCCTTTAAAATTAAATTTTCTCTGTGTTTATTCCGGTCATTCTGAGTCCTCAGTCATTTTCAACTCTAATTTTTAAGAATGAAGGAGTATGTTGAGTGGAAACTGTATGCTAAATTTTATGACTTGGTAAATGATACTTGTTTCTTTAGTGTCAGGTATTACGATTTTATACTAAGGAGAGCTCTGTTGTGAAACAGTTATGCACCCATTAACAATTCTGTTTATGTCTTGAGAATGCATTTAAATTTTAAATGAATATTTTTATAGTAGGGTATAGTGTTCTCTTTTAGTTCTCCTAGTGGAATGTTTGTAGCTGTGTGTTTGTAGATTTGTGAGCAAGAATTATTAAATCCAAAATTTCAGGACTACATTTCATTCCTGTTTTTATTAGAGATTAATAATTCATATTCCAAATTGGAGTTCTCTGTTTCCAAATCTTAGTCTAAAGCTCCTTAGAACAAAGAGAAATTTATTTATATATGCGTGTTTGTATGTTAAAGAGCTGAAAGGAAGGAAGAATCTGTGGAGTATCAATGCCCCCCGGAACAATATTAGTTTTCTTTTTCTGGAATATTTAATTAAATTGTGAATATTTTATAATAAATTAATCACAGTGGTTTCCCATTACATGGTAAAGAGAAACTACAGTGACATGAGAAAGAGTTTTGAAAATTTATTTTTCAAACAGCTCATGTAATTATACTTAATGCAGAGAAGAAATTATGTCATTTTCCCTTATAACTGTATTGAATTGCCAAGTGTATCTAATTAAACAAAGATCATGGAAACAGCAACACCTCAATCCATTATTCATGCAAACATTTGTAGAGCAGAAAATTGTAAATTAACATTATATCAAGTTTTACAAATATTGTCTTACTCATGTTTACAGATCAGCACAAGATTTTGTGAGAATATTGTTAACACATATAATTAAAGATCAGAAGATTTAGCATGTGGCACAGAAAACAAAAAAAGTTAAAAGACAGTAGTATTTTTCATGGTTGATTTTTTTCAATTCTTCATTAGAAAAAATAGCTCAGTTGAGTATAATTAAAGCTTTCACCTGATTTATTAAAATAAATGATTTCTGGTAGAAAGTTATTTGTGCCCTATTATTTTGAAACAGCCATATTTCTATTTAAAATGTACATTTAAAATTCAGTAATTAACTTCTAAGTTATGGAGTATTTGTTCACCCACATTCATTAAAATTTATTTTGTTTTGTTTTTGTTTGTTTGTTTTGGAAAGTACCTACAGAGCCCCCACCGGTCCTGAAAGTTGTAATCATATTACAAGCATTTATTTTTTACTGCTATAATATTATTTTATTGCTACCTGGAGGTAGTTTTATAGAGAGTATATCATAGTGTCAGTTCATTCTGAACATCTTACAGCTACACACTCACTGTATGTTTGGCCTGGTGTTTTGTTTTTGTTTTTGTTTTTGTTTTTTTGTGGTACTGAGAAATGAACTCAGAGTCTTGTTCATGCTAGGCAAGTACACTATCACTGAGCTACACCCCCAGCACCCACTGTATCTTCAATACATTACATATCCCTGTACATAGAGCTCTAAAATGTAACAAAACAAATAAAAGCACTAGAAGATACCTAATAAATATTTTGATAACCGGGTAACTTAGGGAAGAAGTGGTAAAAATATTAGCGTATAATCATGTTTTTCTCCTTCTCTTAAATTAATTAAAATTAGAAAACAAGGAGCATAAAATTTGGAGTCCCGAGAGATTGGGAATCTCTTAAAATATTATTTGGAGTCCCAAGAGATTGGGAATGTCTTAAAATATTATTTAAAATCATGTTTTTTTACTGAAGATTTTTTTAAAGACATAATTTCATTTAACCTGCATTAGTTCCTGATTTTTCCTCTAGTGAGCTTCCTCGAAGTTCTTTCTTATGCATCTTAGACATTTGTTTGATGCTTGCTTAAACACATTTTATATAGAGAGATCAGGATCTTTATTGTTTGCTTTGGAACCCCTGGGATACTTCACAAAGGCATTGAACTACAAAGGGTACCACTCTTGACACATCAAAAATAGATACCATAGATTCACTTATGGGACTTTTCTTAGCCTAAAGATTTGTCTCTAATGAAATCAAGCCCCCATGTTCAGTATGCTCTAACTGCCGTGTGAAAACAGCTGACATTTAGGAAGACATGTAATGTTCTGGTATATTGGACCACGTTAATACTTGGAAATTTTTAAAAAATCCTTTTTGAAGCTTGCAGTACTGGAAAGCTTTCAAGCCTAGGGCTTACAGCCAGGAAGGTCTGTGTCATGTTCCTTGAACTGGACTCTGTGTCCCATGGAGTTAGTCTTCAACTTTGGCTGGCATTTCTTGATCCACTTCTGCGTTTCTCTCTCAGGTCTCTGGCTACTTGGAATATTTGCTCTTTTGTAACTTGGGCCACTTTGGGTTAAATTTGAGTGCTGAATACACCCTGCTTCTCCTCAGTCTTTTCTTTAATAACAGGTATTACTTGATTGAAGACTGAAACTCCTCATTGTGGTGGGCTGTCTTCACCACATTCTGAGGAGGGGCTATTAAACTTATCTTGATAGGAATGGTTTCTATAAAACAATTCAAACTTGTTCTCAGGGCTTTTACACCACCAATGCCTTCATTTCCATATCAAGCCACTTCAGTGTCTGCTGTGATTTTGATGACCTGTGGGATCAAATGCTGATTAATATTGTTAATGAGTATTTCACATTCATCTGTGCTGAAATCTAAGCTACCCAAAATGGAAGGATCTCATACTGCATACCTAAATACATCATAGCCAAACACCATAATAGCAGGTTTCTCTTAATTGTCAATAAGAGAAAATTGTGCAACTTAGTAGCCCTTTGGAAAAGAATTTCCAGCTGCTCATCCTTGCTGTGTCTAACATGGTACCTCCACTACATGACAAAGAATGCTATCAACCAGGAGTGTCAAACTCCTATACCTAAGTAACTAGCAATGAGACCCCAAGAGAATTTGAACTTCACCATCATGATGTGATTTTTAGGAATGTTTTTCATGACTCAACAGTTCAGTGCTCTAGGATAGGCTGTAAAGGTGACAATGGAATGCTGTGTAGGGGAATTTGCAGTGAGAGCTGTGTCTCCTGTATCTGTAGCACAAAGTCAATCAAATCAAAACCTGTCTGAGGCAGGAGGATCACAAGTTTAAGCTCAGTCTGGGCAATTTAATGATTAAAATGCCTTTATCTCAAAATTAAAAAAAAATAAAACAAAAGTCTGGGAATGTAGCTCAGTGTGGTGTACAGGCTCTACGTTCAATTTCATTAAAGAAAAAAGATATCTATATCTATATCTATATCTATATCTATATCTATAAAACTTTTATGTGTTTCTCACATTTTATGCATCATGTGACTTGGCGAAGAAAACACAGTGGTTATTGGTAATATGTACCTGTGAACGCAGATGTTTATTGAATACTAAGCAGACACATACACTTTTATTTAAATATTAAACATGGATCATTTGCATAGATTTGTAAAATGATTTAGTAGGTTTGAAAATTAAAAAAAAGAATTTTTGTTACTCACACACATTTGTTATATTTTATATGAGGTTTAAGACAATTTGTCATGCAGTGTGTTGTAGGCAAGCCCAAATGTTAGACATTAAAGCTACAGCTTTTGAATTTTTCAGATTTGTCTTCACATTTGATTTCTTTCCCTGGAGAAAACTTTTCTTTTTTGACAAATCGGTGTATCTGTTTTCTTTTTCAACTCTAATGATAACCACACATTCACTTCTGCCAGTTCAGGTAAGTTTGCTCACAGAATGTGTTTATGTCTTCCAAGTTATCCACTAGGAAGAATCGCATTTTCAGTGGTTTTTCCAGGGAGTTGATGTAAGCTCCTATTTTAGCAGCAGACTTTATATTCACCATCACTGTATTTTCAGCCTCAGGAAATTTCTTTGATATAATTCTCAGTTTAGAGCTGCCATTCTGAAGTATTTGTGTGAAGCTCCCACTGCAGTCCCACACTATGTTCTTTTTTTTTTTTTTTTTT
>RJWM01008269.1:16886-73720 GCA_004363535.1 Dasyprocta punctata | reverse complement strand
AAATTTATATTTCTGCCGTTTAAGAGGAAGGCTTTGACAAATCAGCTAAGTTCTCACTTCTGTTTTCTAAGTAATTATGCAATCCAAATCCTTCTTGTACTCTCTCAAAACCACACCAGCCCAGGTGAGAAACAGTAGAAGCCCTGATCCCATTCTTCCTGTGTTCCTTATTTCTAGAGCACAAGGCAGATGTGGAGATCCAGCCCCCAAGGGCTCAAGCGTGCTGGTCACGGTGGCAATAGATTAGGTGTATGATTTACATGCTTCCAGTGCCAGCCCTGAGAGACAGATCGACCATGCCCTGTGTGTGTGTGTGTGTGTGTGTGTGTGTGTGTAAAACTTTGGCCCTGAAAGCAGGAGGCAGTAGACTTGTTCTGAAAGAGTCAGAGAAGGTGTATTTCAGCTCCTTGGGTCACATGTTGTCTACCGCTACTCCCCTCAGCTCTGCCACTGCAGTACAAAAGCAGCCGAAGCCAGTTCAGAATTGAGTGCGGGTGGCTTTGTTGTAATAAAACTTTATTTAGCAACACAAGCTAGATTCGGTCCAGTCAGCTGTTGCTTCTTATAACTGATGTTTAAGCCTGGGCAGGGGCCTCCTACTGGCATCTAGTGGCAGTCCCAGCTGTGCCAGTCTGCAGTCCCAGGACGTGAAGCCTTTCTAGAGCAAGACAGCAAAAGGAAGTACAAAGCACGTGTGTTCATCAGCTAAACTCCGTCCTGGTGTACACGGTCCACGAGGAGAGTGAGACCTTGGGCAAGTCGTTAACCTCTACAGTGTCAGTGTCCTCACCTGTAACACAGTCTACTTGCTCTGCCTGGTCCCTCAGTGGATGGCTGAGAAAGTCAAAATGACAATGATGGTGGTGATGGTGATGATGAAGAATATTTTTCATTTGCAAAGTGCTTTATAGTTTTGCATGTAACTCATAGAGGAATGGAAGGAGGGAGTTGCTATCAGCTCTGTTCTTACATGTGTGGACACAGGGCAGAGTGTGTGAGTAGTTTGCTGAGGGACTCCTAGCTAGAGGCCAGCAGAATCAAGTCTCAAAACCAGGGCTTCAATCTCAGTGCAAGGTCACTGTAACTCCAACCATATAGAATTTCTATGGGGAATGTTAAGTGTTCTATATACCTAGTGCTTTTGAAACTTAATTTTTTTTTACTTGTGCTCTTGACCCCCTTATTACATTTCTCCTATGATTTAAACTTAGCATAGCCACTAGAAGTTCTGTCACAATGCATGTGGCACATTTCAGTTACTACAGAAAAATACAAGTATACCTATATCTTGGGTTGTCCCAAAAGGATAAAACTCATGCCAACTTTATTCGTCTGTCCCCATATGGGCTTTTTCACCAGGCTGCCAATGAGGGAGCTCACTGCCAACTCAGCAGTGAGCTACAAACACGGTTCCCTCAACTACCACTGCCTGCCAATGGATCTCACTTCCATAGGACACACCCGCGCTTTGATGAGGACATTCAGGAGACTGTCTCGCCCTTAAGCAGGGTTCAGTGACCAGGCTTGCTGCTGCCTCATTTGCCCATCGTGGCTGTTTACCCAATGCCACAAATTTTGCAATTGAAAATTTCAAGTCAAAGTTCAGTCCCTTTGTATCAATGGAATTACAATTTGTCAACAGCTCTTGAAACTGGCCTGTTTCACTTCTAAAGCTTGGTGATGTTTTCTAGTTTACTTGTTTATATACTAAAGGACATAGCAAGAATCATGTCCATTGCTCATTAGAGAGGTGATTTCTTCCCCTGTCTTGGTCAGTTCTGCAAACCCTATGCTTCTTTGTATTTCCATTTAACTGTTCTGTCACAGTGTTTGCTTTATCTAATGTAGATTTGACAAATTTAATATCATAAAGCTGCACTGCCCAACATGGTAGCTACAGATCACACACAAATAGCTAGTTAAGTTTAAATTAATTAAATTTGAAAAGTCACTTCCTTGAGCCAAATTCGAAACATCAGAAACTACCTGCAGCAAGTGACTGTACTCTGTCGGGCAGCACAGATAGGGAGATTCCTATTACTGCACAATGTTCCACTGGGCCACGCTGTATATTGGAGTTAGAAACTAATTCTGACAAATTTCATAATCTGGTACAAATGCACTGGAGGACTCCTCTTTTAAGATGCCCATATGAATGCTAAGACTGAGACCGGGGCTGTCAGTACTAACAGGTCCCATTTGCTGAGCATATTTCATGTACCAAGCCCTGAGCTGAGCCCTTGGTGTATTTTTTCTTGCTGGGCTGGGGTGTGGCTCGGTGGGGAAGCACTTGCCTAGCATGCCTAAGGCCCTGATTTCTACCCTTAGCACCACAAAATAATGATAACGATAATCCCATGCTATTATTGAGGTCTTGCTGTAACTGGAGGCCATACATCACACAGTAAGAGGCAGATTTGACATTTGAACTGTGGTCTCTCCAGCTCTACATCTGAAGCTCTTAGCACTCAGCTGTACCAACTCCTCCATCACCCATTCTGATTTAGAGCTGGCCAGGAAACCTGGGAGTAAGGCCGAGGCTGAGTGTGATACTGTAGGGGTGCTGGCCAAGGGGGAGAAGAGAGCTGGGTGTGAACTGGCAGCATGCAGTATCTTGATGGGGACAGCTCAGCCCAGTCCAGTTTTGTGCCAAATGAAAGCTGTGTCCTTCATAACAAACTGCTGAGATTTTTTTTTACAAACTGGATACTTTTCCACTGGAAATACCCCAATAAGGGTAATCACTGGTGGCCCTGTTAGAACTGGTGAGTAAAATTTGACATTCACCAAAAAAGCTGAGTCTGTAGGCTTATTATTATCATTCTCTTTTCTTCTTTTTTTTTTTTTCTTTTTGAAAGCACTCATTTCATTCCACATGCCCATGTGCCAACTTTCATGACAGTCTGTGTTTAAAAAATGTTCTCTGGGCCAACTCTGGGGGAAGACTGGCTGCTGCCACTTGTTCAAAGCAAACAGTCCATATGTCGGCCTTAGTGTTGGGTTTGTGAAGCTTAAAGATAGTTTTGTTTCTAATGCAAACAAATCTGCAGATTATACTGGAGAAATGTGTCAGCCCTACCTTTTCTTTACCTCATTACACAAACTCCATGTTTCCCTACAACCATGGATATATTGCTATAGTCCTATTCTTTCTCCCCATTTTCTTTCTTTTTTCCTTCACATGGCTCCTTGAAACTTGACTTTTTTGTTTGTCAAAATTTAATTTAGAAAATTACTACATTTTATAAAAACAAGTATAGCTTTGCCACAGTAAGCATATCCAACTTGGAATAAGCAACACAGAGATTTCCCCGAAATGAGTTCTCACAGAAAGGCTGCTAAAGAGAACTCAAGGCAACTTTCCTTAGACTCAAATAGAACTGTATGATCTGCAGGATTCAATTCTGGCTCTTTAAACCCCCTCGAAGTGAAGGTTCCGGATGGCAGAATAGAGGGCTTCATGGCCTCCCTCCCTCCAGATCCAAGCATTAGACTGTTCGTTAAGCATCCATCTGGCATACCAGACACATCGGGCAATTAGCAGTAATGAGTAAGAACACTAGAACAGGCCAGTTAAAAAACCTTCACCTATTCGTCATATATGCAAGTTACCAATTATCAAACACCAGCCAAATCTTATCCATAGGCAAAAAACAAACAAAACAAAAACAAAAAACAAACAAACAAAGAACCTCTATTGACAAGGCAGGCTTTGGATATCACAGTATCAGAATCAGGTTGAACTGAATGAATCAGAATGGAAACTCATCAGGTCAATAGACAGAGTGAATAAGATAATAAGACTCAGAAGAGTCAGAACAAAAATACCTGGGGCAGGACAGAATCATGTGGCCAAAGCTGAATTTTACAATCTAGTGATTCAGACAAATTGTTTCATACTTTTAATACTGTTATTTAATGTTGTTGTGTATAGTGTGAACTTTAAGTGGCAAGAGCCATGTTTACTTTGAGTGTTGCTGTAACTCCAGCAGCTAACACATCTACCTTAGAGTAGCATTCTATTTGTATTTTGTAAATTAGTAAAGTAACAAGTGAATCAAGTGAAATTTATATATTTTATTTTATTTTTGTGGTGCTGGGGATTTAACCTCGGGCATTTGCACTGAGTTACGTCCACAACTCCTTTTTAATTTCTTATTTTGTGATAGGGTCTCACTAAGTTGCTAAGTTGCCTGGGCTGGGCTTGAATTTGTGATCCTCCTGCCTCAGCCTCCCAGAGTGTTGAGATTACAAGAGTATGCCACTTTGCCCAGCAAAATTTATCTTCTTGATCATCTTTTCAATCCTTGATCATAAGTACTGTTTCTCCAGGTGAAACATCTTTGAGGTGTCCTGAGACACCTCGCCCAGATGCTGCTTGGGCCTTCTTGTTTTGCTTTTCCATTTATCAGTACTCAGCTGTCTCCGAATATAGCTGGACATGGTGGTGCATGATAATAATCCTGGCACTTGGGAGGTTGAGGCAAGAGGATCATGAGTTCAAGGCCAGCCTAGGATGCATAATGAATCCTAGGCCAGCCAAAACTACAGAGTGAGACTGTCTCAAACAGACAAACAAACAAAAAAACAAATCCCAAAAACCAAAGTAGTTTTAAAAACTTAGAACACTGATGCTAAGTGCCAGTTTACTTCATTAACTTATTTTACTGGCTTAATGGGTGCAAATTAGTATATGCACCCCTTACAATATGTTTTACTGTAACATTTTAACAGCAGGGTTAACAGTGAGTAGGTTGCAGTCAGACCTAGATGGGAAACTTCCATTAGCAGCTGGAAGAGCTTCAGCAAGTTACTTAGCCTCTATTAGCTTCCTGATCTGTAAACATGGGATCTGAATAGCACAATCCCTACCTCATAGTGCAGTTGTGACCATTAAGTAGAACCACTTATGTGGAGTGCTTAGCCCAGCATCTATCCCATAGAGAGCTCACGGTAACCTGACAGTTCTCAGAGTGAGTTCCCACACTCCAGCATGGACAGGGATAATAATGTGTTAGAAATGCTAAATCCTGGCCCTGCCTCGACTACTGAATCAGAAACTGGGGACAGAGCCAGAACAATCTGTGTTTTAACAAGATTTCCAGGTGATTGTGTTGCAAGCTAGTTTGAGAACCACTGCAATAAATGTCAGCTGAACTAATAAATGATAATAGCAGCATTTTTATAATAATGATGTATTGATATTATTGTTACTTTGACAGGGAACATCTAGAATACTACTGTAGCATAATCGTTTACCAACCAAGTTCTGGGATGCTTTGGCGCTCAGTGAGATATATGGGAAGCCATTGTAAAATGTTAAGGGGCAGATCACAGAGAAAGATCTAGGCTGTCCCCCTTTGACAAGTGACTTCAATTATACTGGTTTCATATGCTCTGGTTCCATTCCAAGTTAATTTCACTTCGCAAAAAAGGTCTGCTCTGAGATAAATCTTGAAAATCACTGTTGCCCAAAGTACCACTGGACATTTTCAAGACAATGGTCCAGAAATGAAGAACCAGAAGATTTTCTCTGGGCTGTCACCATGTAGGATGATTAACACTGGCCATGCATTCAGACCCAAACTCCACATGCATTCTTTAAGGAGTGTGCCAGGCACGGTACTGTTTGTCATGCCTCTTATCAGTAGGTCATTACAAGGTCCTATTTTCCCTCCTTTTTAGATGAAAATATGAAAGTGTAAAGAAATGAAGCTATGCTGTCCAAGGTCACATAGCTAGTGAGGCTGGGATTAGAAGCCAGACTGCCTGGACTGAGGTTAGTTCTCATTCCCCAGGAATGGCTGCTGGGTGTGCTGGGTAAGCAACATCACTCTGCATAAGTTCTGGGTGAACTCCGAAGGAATGTCTGGTCATAATAATGGACTAGCAAGCAGTAGACAGTTGAGTTTTGCTATGTCATCTGCTCAGCGCAAAAATGACTCATAGTGACAAGAAATTAGAAAGCCCCTGAGTTCTGGAAATCAGAGGGGCTTTTCCCTACTTGAGAAATCAGTCCAGCTGAAAACATGATCTCAAGATACTGGGTGTGTAACAGTAATCAGCCAAAAATCCAAGACTCTGAGTGTCCACCTCATAAATATGCCAACCCTACTACCAGATTTGTTGTACAGTCTTAGGCAAGTTGAGTTTAGACCTTTGGGCCTTGGCCAAATGCCTAACTAAATTGTCAAACTTGTTACTTATCATCCAAAGTGGACTTTGAAACTGAATTAGGTAACACTGAGAGATCTTTGAGCTCCTGGGAAAGTTGCACCACATAAATATTTTTGTCATTAACTGTAGAATTACTTATTCATTTATGAACCTGTTTGACAAATGTTTAATAAGCACTCACCACCACGTGTCAGGCTTGGTGGCAAGTGTTGAGGATTTAACAGTAAACTACACCCACGACTGAGACTGTGGTTCTAGCCTCTGTAGAGCCCACAGTTTAGTTGGGGTGTGGTTGTGGGTGGCATGGGCAGGAAATGAATGGTCTCTCACTGATTGCACGGAAGTGTTAAGTAGTTGTTATGTGCTAGGCACGGTGCTAAGTGCTGCCTGTGAATGATATCACCTCATCCTCACAATCATCCCAGGAGGTAGGAGTAATGATCTTCACATTACAGAAGAAACAGGCTCAGAAAGTTAAAGCAACTTGCCAAAGTAAGGTCACTGTTATGAAAGGGCAGGACTTAACTGACTTTAATGCTATGTTCTTGGCCTCTATATTCTACATGTAAAGAGTCCTTTTTTTTTCAGTGCCTGGAAGAATGTCTGGCTTCTAGTGAAAATCAGTATAACTAACCCGGAGTCCAGCAAGAGAAGCAGGTACCAGGTGAGGAGATGTATGGAAGTCCAGGACACGAGAGTGACCCTTCTGAGGAGTGGGGGCAGCAGGTAGAGAGCTCCACTCAGTGGCAGCCTGGGAAATAGGCACAAAAGCAGAGGGATTCTGAGAGCGGGCCTTCCCCCTGCCCACACACCACCATCCTGGGAATTATCCCTGTCAGAGGTTTTCAGGAAGTGGTGGTTGAAAGGGGTGGGGAGGCTGCCATTTACCACAACTCCCAGCTGTCCCTGCAAAAGGAATTCTGTCAGAGGGGGACTAGGCTGTGTCTACTCAAGTGACTTGGAAGAAGGTGACTCACCAAGATGGCTGCTGTGAGGGCGGCTGGTTCTCTGCTTCCCCGACCCAGCTCCTGCCCCCGAGTGGCAGCATTACATATGGCTAGTGGCCAGGCAGGAGAGACAACCAGCCGATGTCTAGCGTTTAGGATTGGTGTGAAAGGTGATGACCATTGTCGTTAGCTGATTTTATAAACAGGACTTCTTCTGGCACCACTTCTGCTACTAGGCTGTAGGTAATACTCTGTTTTGTAAAACCATGTTAATTTGAAATCCTGTTTTTTTGATTCTTAAAACCAGATTACTCAACATCTCTGGCTAAGAGTTCTTAATAGATGGAGTCACATGAGGAACATAACACTGGGGCTAGGGATCTAGCTCAGCGGCACAGTGCCTGCCTAGCAAGCACAGGGTCATGAGTTGGATCCCTGGTACTGAAAAAAGAGAAAAAGAAGCAAACACATCTACAGAGCACCATGAGAAAAGAAAAAAGGAACATATATCTTGGTTATCTTTTTTATTTCAGGCCATAGCAGGTCCTGGCATGCTGAGAAGCAAGAACTCAAGCACTGGGGCTCGAGAGACTTGGTTAAGCCCCAGGTGCTCCTGCCTGTGTCCAGCCAGCTGTGAGCAAAGCCCCCAGGGTCGCTCTCTCCCCCTATTCACTCCCCATAGTCCCTCTCTCTGTACTCGGGCTTGGCAGCTTGCACAAGAACACAGAGGTGATGGAGTGCTGCCTCTGAGAGCAGGGTAGGAACAACTGCAGGCCCTGTCTCAATCAGTTTCCCTGCTGCCTTCTCCACTTACAGGCACTGGTGGGGTGGGCAGGAAGGGTACACAGGCACGCAAGGTGTGAAACTCAGCCAGCAGCAAATTTGGTTAAGAGCTCAAAAGAAACCGGATGCCAGCATTCTGGGATTCTGAGGCAGGGAGACTGCAAGTGTGAACCTATCCTGGGTCACTTAGCAATTTAGTGAGACAATATCTCAAAAAAGAAAAAAAAAATTTAAAGACCTCGGGATGTAGCTCAATGCAAAGGCCTTGGATTCAATCCTTAGTGGAAAAAAAAAAAGAACTGAATTCTGCCAACACTGAGTACTTAGAAGCAGATCTGTGCCCCACTGAGCTTTCAGCTGAGATCCCAGCCTGGATAATCCCCTGACCACAGCCCCGGGAGGAACCCTGATGCAGAGAACCAGCTGAGACACGCAGATTCCCCATGCACAGAAGCTTGGGATGGTGTGCTGTTGCTGTAAGTTGATAAATTCATGGTAATCTCTCACACCACAATAGAATAGAAGACACTTCCCATTTTACCCCTCCATTTTCTTGTATTTTTAGAAGGTGATGGCAACAATATATGTTTCTTTTGGCAATTAAATGAGAGTCTAGGCAAAAATTGCACAAATGTGTAAATCTCCTTACTGAGAAAAGGTCAGAGCTCTCTCTGGACTAGAGCTGAAGAACAAGAGTAAGGAGTTAAGCAGAGTGGGCGGGGCTTCTCTGGGGCATGCAGCTTGCAGCAAAGGGATCTGCAGTCCAGATGCCAGGAGAGGCAAAGTAGGAACCACAGAGACCACCAAAGGGCCGAGCTGCAGATTCAGAGACAAAGCAGGGAGTAGTGCTAAGACTAACATGGGGGAGCCTTTCATAAAATGACATGGATGCCCATGGATGGAAAAAATTGATTAGGAGCTTCCACTTGTTTAGATACAGAGAACTTGATTCATATCAAGGACTTTGGGATCCGGAGCTTAGGAGCACATCACAGTTGACTCCAAGGCTCCCTCCCTTGCTTATGAAGGGGATGGTTCTTCCCACTGCCCATGAGTCCCATGGAACTTGTCTTGGGCTATGATTTTCCAACCCAGACCTCTTGTCTGAGCTGCAGACCCCTTGATTCTGCTTGGCATCTCTCGCTCAGTAGCTACACTTTAACATCTAGTGGGTGTTAGAAGTTTAACTTGTTTAGGTCTGAATGGACTCTTTCCATTTCAGTCTTGACAGACAATTCTTGTGTTGGTGTGTTTTATGGAGAATTGAACCTGGGAACTGAGCTACATTCCCAGCCCATTTTTTTGTGTTTTGTGTTTTGTTTTGTTAGGTTTTGCTGAGATGGGGTCTTGCGAAGTCACTAAGTTCCTCAGGCTGGGCTGAAACTGATATCTTCCTATCTCAGCCTCTCGGCATACTGAGATTATAGGCAAGTGTCACCATGCCTGGCAACTCAGACAGCTTTGTGAGGAACTGGGGTGACAGAAGACAAGATTACCTTAGATCACTTATGGTCAACCAGGTGAAACCACAGATTTGTGGATATAGAGTTGACAGAGTGAAAAGCACCCCCGTTTCCCCCTCCTGCTATTCTTAACTCTCTCAAGAGGTAACTGCTGTACACAGCTGATGAACCTGCAGCCTCTTTGCCCTCTACCCTGCCTTTTCTGCACACATGGAAACAGCCATTTATTTTGGTATAAATGCTATTGCTCTGCAGGTATTATCCCTGATGGCATCTCTTCAGGTAACCATGCTCATTATGACTACTTTTGCATCAGAACCTATAGCTCTGCCTGCAGTCACATATCCATGGCTTATCCACTGTCCTGTCATTGATGGACAAGTAGACAGTTTGCCTTCCTCCCCTCTTCCCTCCCTCTCCTCCACTTTTTTCCTTTTTCTTCTTTTCTTTTTAAACATTACAAGCAATGCTACAGTGATCATTTATATGCACAATATCCAATTATTTCTTCAGGATAGGGTCTTAGATGTGGGACTGTGGTGTTGAAGGGCTTGCATATATAAGGTTTCCAGAGACTAACGAATAGTCGGCATGGCCCAACCACCTTCCACTCCCACCAACAGCATTTGATGGTGCCTTTTTGCCACTGTTGGAATATTATCAATCTCCTCCAATTTCCCAAGAACAAAGTCCTGTTTTAATTTGCAGTTCCCCAATGGCTAGAGAGCTTGAATGTACTTTCATGCATTTATTGACCATTAGTATTTTCTATTCTATGAATTGCTTCTCTGTATTCCTGGTTGATTTTTTTTTCTATTGGGTTATTTATCCCAAATTACTAGTGGAAAATCTGAGGCCTGGAGAAACTGACTAGCTTGGAGTCCCACAACTAGGAAGCGGCTGAACTGGGATTTAAACTCAGCTCTATGTTTCTCCAGAGTGCACCTCCAGCCATGGGGTGGGGTGTTCTTCCTTCTCAGGTATGGCCAGAGTTAAATAAACAATGGTTAACTAACCAACCTTTGGGCCTGGGCTGCATAATGAAACCAACATCACTGTCCCTTCCTGCTTCTACCTGAATAGGCCCAGCTGTATGTCACAGCTTCCTCATGAGGTCTGGTCCCACCGGCTTGGCTTCAGGAGGTGCAGGGAATTCAGGCTGGGCCTGCTATGGAAGAAAAGTCCCCTGGCCAAGACTGCAGCTCTGTGTGGCTCCGCCTGCCCATTCTACTGCCACTAGCAATTATGCTGCCCCTAGAGACACGAGCAGATGGAACGAAGTAATAACCTATGGCTTGCGGCTATGTCCTTATTGAGCCAGCTGGAGCTAGGTAATCCCTGCCTTTTGGTACGATTCATTTTCCAAATTCCAAACCCAAGACTCCAGACTGCTCACTGGATTTGGCAGCACTCAGCTGTAAACGTGGAGTGGGACTGAGCAGGCAGCTGCTGCTGTCAACTCATCTGACATCATGCAAGGGCCACCCTACCATTGTTTGTGGCAGAATAATGCCCTTCTCTGCCAGAGGAGATTTGCAGTCCCACCCTTCGGTGTCTGTCAGGGACTCTGCCAACTACTCAGTAGGCTGAGTATGCCGTGTTTGCCTGAAGAATGCCTTCCCTAGAAATAGAAGTCACTGCAGGCTCCCACCAGGCTGGCAGCTCCAACAGTATCAGTTTCATGTTATACACTGCACAGAACCAGCCATGGCCATGATGGGGAAAGACCGTTGTGGAAGAGGACTGTTCAAGTCCAGCAGTCTTTCCCCATCATGGACCAGGACCTGCAGCTGCAGTATCACAGGGAGCCCATGGAGGCTGAGGATTTTGTTGACTGGGAGGAAAATGAATCTGATTCTCTATTCCCTCAGACTCAGTGGCCCGTCATGAGCACTGGCTCCAGTTCTGTTTTTGCAAATACATTACAGTGCTCCCTGCGGTCAATGCAGACTCTGCAGGAAGAACCAACTAGAACCTGGTTGCAGTAAGAACCCAGTTTTTCCACCAGAGAAGAAAGTGTCAAGCTCCGATACTGCTCTCTTGAATTCAAACTCCTATGCCCATCTTTGGCAATAGCAGGGAAGCACCACTCAATCTTCTATGTAGTCTGAAGGGCCAAGTCTATGGTTTGGGGTGACCATATTGGTGATTAAGGCCTGTCCACATAGTCACCAGGGAGAGAAGCAGAGCTGTCACTAGCAATGGGACAGTGTGTCCAAGCAGTACTGAGAAGGGAGGTCTGAAGCTAGCACCAATTAGGATTAATGAAGTGAAAGGAAGATAGAGGGATTGTGCAAAACACAATTTTCTTCTGCAGTCCAGAGGATCAGCTGTGCCCCCAGCTTCCATGAAACAGGATGCCAGGGCTGGGGGCTGGCCCTGTGAGGTCTATGGGATCCCGCCTCAGGCCTTGATGATCACAAAGTTGGGTGGCCTCATGGCAGGTACTGAGGATCCTGGAAGGTTCCTGTGAAGAAGGCATTTGAAAAGAGGTCTTGTGACTTCAGGGTCCCTGTGATTCTGAGAAAGATGCAGCATGTGAGTAGCTTCATTTCACTGCTGCCTGGATGGGTCAGGTGAATTTTTCTGTCTCAGGCCACCCCCATGGCATGGGTGCCCGAGTCTTCCTGAAGAGTGTATAGGTCAGCAGCTGAGGCAAGCAGCTCCAGCAAGCAGGACAGTGGACAGCATCCATCTAGGAAACTGCAGAAAGCAGGAGGGCTGAGCATGTGTTGTTGCCTTCTGTCTGGGATGCACTCAGGGCTGCTCTGCTTCATGACTTTCCCATCTGCAGAGCTGCATCCCCTACGGCTGTTCTTATTCCTGGATGTGCTGGAGGATCTCTGAGATGGGCCAACAACCCTCAGAGACCTGAAGACGATGGCAGGGAGCTTGTGTCACAAATCATCTGATTTTCAGAGCTTGCCACTCAACGCATAAATGCATGAGCAATGCAGGTTCCCCACATTACTGGGGAGGAAAAGTAGCATTGCCTTTCTTCTACCCACACATCATTCATTCATTTCACAAAGGTTCCTTAAAAGTCAATTCTGTGCTAAGCACTGGGGATAACTAGAGAACAGAACAGAATATTTGACCTCATGCAGCTTATTATCCACTGGGGCAGATAGGCAATAAACAAGTCAACAAAGAAATGAATGCATCATGGCCCATTTGCATGATGAAGCCTGCTCTGCCCTCTTATACTGTGATCTTGCACCTGGCCAACCTGATGGCACAGTTATTTCATGGGACTGCAGTGAAGTCCAGGGAGTTCCCTGATTTAATCTTAGGCTGGCTGGTCCCTTTGTAATACTTTTCTTTCTTTCCCGGTGGAGTCAATAAATGTACTGAGGGTGGTGCCACAGTTTTCAGTTGCAATAAAGCACTCTAGCCATAGAGTTTGGCCTTTGTTCATTGTTGTTTCATATACCATAAAAACATCACCCTTGACAAGAGACCAGGCTTTGGAGTCAGGCAGAACTAGCTTCTGCTCCCAGCTCTGTCACTGTGAGCGTGGAGGAGTGCTTTCTTTCTTTCTTTTTTAATTTTTTCTTTTATTTTGAAGAGAATAAAACCAAACAAAATAAAACAGAATAGAGTCAATCAAAACAAAACAATGAACATGGTACATGACTTCAAAAAAAGATAAAAGGAAATCAATAATGGTTACCATAATGTCTCTTGCTATCTTCAAAATAACTGCCTATACCATCAGGCATAATAAAATCAAACAAAATAATACAGAATAAAACCAATAAAAACAAAACAATGGAAGCAATACAGAACTTCAAAACAATAGTAAAACAACAGTGGTTACCATAACGCCTCTTGTTATCTTCTAAGTAGTTGCCTATATCATCAGACACAATACAATCAAACAAATCAAAATAGAATAAAATCACTCAAAATAAAACAATGAAAGCAATACAGGGCTTCAAAACAAAATAATAGGAAATCAGTAATAGCTATCATAATATATTTTGTTATCTTTGAAATAACTATCCATGACATCAAATATAATCAAATTAGACAAACTGAAACAGAGTAAAACAAAACTAAACAGAACAAGGAAAACTATAAAGAATTTAAATCACAATAATAGATTAACAGTGGCCACTACCTTTCCTTTTTAGACATTTACTCCTCTTTCACTTTCACAATATGTATTGTGTATTTTGGATCCCTCTAACTCCTTTAATTTTTTATACTAGGGAGGCAACACAATGTTCACCCATGTGACTCTGAATCATTTCATCCATGAGCATGATCTCAAGCTATATCCACTTACCCTCAAGAGCCTCAAGGTTATCTTTCTTTATAGCTGAGTAGCTTTCCATTGGATAAAAATGCCATGTCTTTCTTGTCCACTCTGCAGCTAATGGGCAAGCTACCCCCACTTCTTTCTGGTTCCCGGTCACAAAAAGCATTGTTCTCTCTCCTTTAACTTTCAGTCTATGAACCCCCTTTCAAGTTAAATGTGTTTCTTGTATAAAGCATATTGGTGGATTCTGTCTCCTGATCCACTCTGCCTGTGTTTCTTTTTATTGGTGAATTGAGGTCATCTACATTAATGGTTATGGCCAAACATGCCCTGCCTCATCTCCATCATGCTATTTTGCCGCCATTGGCTGCCTACTTTTCCTCTCCATTCAGTTGTCTACCCTGCTCGGTGATACCTCTCTGCCACTGTTCCTGGAGTTGTGGTCTTTTTTTTCTCTCTCTAGAATGTCCTTCAGTATTCATTGTAGGGTTGGTTTGGTGGGCACAAATTCCTTCAGTTGTTCTTTGTCATGGAAGTATCTTGTTTCTCTGTTAATTTTGAAAGATAGTTTTGCAGAGTACATCAATCTGGGTTGGAAGTTATTTTCTTTCAGGACTTGAAATACTTCAAGCTCTTCTTGACTTGATGGTTTGTGTTGAGAAGTCTGTCGTGATTGATGGGTTTTCCTTTACAGGTGATCTGTTTCTTTTCTCTAACAGCTTTTAATATTCTGTTCTTATGTTGAATTTCTGGGATCTTGATTATTATATGTCCGGGTGGTTATGGCTAGCTGGAGTTCTACATGCTTCACTTATCTGAATGTCACTTCCTTTTCCTATGCTTGGGAAGTTTTCTGATACTATTTCTGTAAACAGACTTTTAATGTCATTTGTGTTGACCCCCTGCTTTTTCACTCACATCTTTTATTCTTAAGTTATGTTTCTTTGGGTTGTCTTGCAGCCATTGAATTGTTACTTCCAGGTTCCTTGCTAGTTTCAAGAGATATTTCCTTTTGTGATCACAAGCTGCAAACCTGTCTTCAAGGTTTGAAAGTCTATCTTCAGTTTCTTTCAAGTGGTTTTGCCAGCTTTCAATGGAGTTTTTAATTTCCTGGATATCTCTTTGAATCTGTTTCATGTATTCTAAATCTTTTTTGTATTGTTCATTCAAGGTTTCCCTCATTTTCCTATGCTCCTCCATTTTTTCATCTATGTCTTCTTTAGAGATGTTTAGCAATTCTTTTATTTTGTTTTTCATTTCTTCTTTTACCTGAGTTAGTATTTCTGTTCTAATTTCTTTTATAGTCTCATAAAGTTGTTTCTTTACTTCAGTTGCCATTGCTTCAGAAACTTCAGGTATGCAACTCCCAATCTCTTCCATGTCTGCATCTCCTGGACTTGCTCTGCTTAGATTAGAGGCCAGAGACTGCTTTTTGCTTCTTCATCTTGACATATTCCTGGGTTCTTCTGGACAAGTTGGTACTGGGGTCCCAGGCACTTTCTGCATTGGCTACCATTTCTCTGAAGTGAGACCGTTTGGTTCTTCTAGACAGTGCTGGCTACAGGTATCTGATGGTGGCCATTGGATGCACTGGTGCAGGGTTGTCTGCTGCTTTTCCCAGCCTGTGTTGGCTCCCTGGTGGCTGGTGGAGTACATGCAGGGGCAGAGCTGCCGCCATCCGAGGACCTGGACTGGTCACCAGCGGGATCCTCCACTACCACCCCTGGAGTGTGCGTGGGGGTAGGGTGGCCACAGCTTCCAGACCGAGCTGGCTACCCCCAGGGAAACTCCACAATGGTGCTAGGTTGCAAGCAGAGGTAGGGCTCAGTCTGAGCAATTTTCATGGGTCTACTCCCAGCTAAGAGCTGCTAGAGGAAGCCAGCAGCAGTTCTGCTTCTGGGTTTATCCAGCCCAACTCCAAAATGGTTCCCAGCCAATCACTCTCTCCCGTAGGGGGACTGAGTCCTCTGCACTCACCACCAGCCAGTTCAGTCTTCTAGGTCTGCTGCTTCCCTCACTGCCGCTCCCCTCCAAAGCTGCCTCTGTCTGCAGAGGCCTCCAGGGTCACCGCCGCCATGTCACCTTGATAATGTGTCTCCAGATTCCAGCAACTCCTCTCACACAGTGGGTCCGGCTCCTGGCAAAGGTGCCACCAGCTACTGCCCTCTTCTTTGTTTAAATTTTTCTTTTTACTCTTTCTTTGGGCTTCAATTCTCAGTTTAGATTCTTCCTGGGTCCAAGAGACCCACTTCCTTCCTCATGTCCTCCCCATGATGCTGCATCAGAGCATCTGGACTGTATCTCTGAGAGGCTGTTTACTCTGCTGCTTACTGTTCCACCATCTTCCTGGAAGTCCTCGAGGGGTGCTTTCTTATCTTCCAAGCCACAAGCATCAATGGAGATAGCTGCAACATCCGATCAAAACTCTCTTCTTCAGCAGTAAGATACATTAAGATTAGGAAGGCATTTTGCCTTGCACCTGGCACCCACTAATCTCACCATGAATCTTGGCTCCTTGTCACGGTGAATGATGAGTTGAGCCTGGAGGTCAACTAAACCCCCACATTTCTCATAGTGTGGTCTGTGGACCACCAGCATCAAGATGACCTAGAATATTTGTAAACATCCAGCACCCTGTATATCTGAGCTGCTGAGGTGAGCCCCAAGATCCTGCCTGCTGCACAAGTTTTCTAAGTGATTCTTAAAAGCCTTACAATTTGAGCTGGGTGTGGTAGCGTCTGCCTGTAATCCCAGCACTTAGGAGGCTGAGGCAGGAGGATCATTGAGAGTTCAAGACCAGCCTGGGTTACAAAGTAAGCTCAACCCCAGCCTGAACTGCACAGTGAGACTCTGTCTCAAAAAAAAAAAAAAAAAAAAAGTCCTACAGTTTGACACATGGTGCTCTACAGCTTTGATCATTTGGTCTAGGCTTTAGTGACTCTGAAAGTCAAGAAGTTACTTTGTGATGTAAACTCTAAACAAAATAGCTTTTCTAAGTGTGGCAAGTCACCTGTTCTACAACATCCACACAGAAGCATTTCCTTTATGGAAAGGGAGACCTTGCATTGTTTGGGCCCTTCGTTTTCCTTTGTCCTGGGCAAAACCAATCTGTCCAATACCCAAAGCACCAAAGAATTTAGCCACACTATTTCAGGATGATGGCAGGACCCTGTGTACACCATTTCCAGAAATTGGCAGAAGAGGTGGAACTGCCGGAAGCAGGCTCCATGGCACAGCTCCTCTTATAGAAACACATCAGGTCCACGAACTGGGTTCAGAATCACAGTGACACAGCTGGAAGAAAAGGTGATTCTGAGTCTGTCACTCAGGGCAATACCCAACTGCCTGCACTCATACTCCCCAGCGAGTGGCTGTAATGAAAGATGCACAAAAGCTGAAAAGGATTGTCACATCTTTACTAGCATTGGCACCTTCTCTGTCACTGGGGAGAGAAGACTGGACCACACACCCAGAACGAATACTGGCAGCTGAAGGGAGCCAAGTGGGCCGCTTCAGTGGATAACACTGACGCTCGTCTGCAGGCCCTGGCAGCTCACCTGCCACTGGGGATTCTGCAGCATCAGCAGAGATGGCTGGGAGTTAAAGTCAGAAAGGAGGGAGCCAGGTGCTCTGCGGATGAGCTTGTGAAACACACCCCAGCCCCTGAGGACCATCCCTAAAACATTTGCAAGGAATCTGAGAATCCCCAAAGTAAGCGATGGAGTCAGGGAAATACAAATTGGTGACTACAGATGTGATTCTCATTTCCCCCTCCCTCCAGGCAACTACGGTTTGGGGAAGACAGATGACATCAGTCAGTGTTCAGAGGCGGGGAAACAGAATGAGTCACTGTACCCCAGAGGATGAATTCCCTAGTTTCTGCCTCCGTGATGACATCACTGCTTCTAAGTGCAGACCACTGTGGTGCCAGATGAAAAGTTCTATTTCTGGAGGATTCGCAAGAGTGCCACGCTATTGAAGGACTAACAGACCAAGGTCATAATACTTCCCCTAAGCCTCTCTGCTCAAGCCCGCACTGGGCATGCTCTTCCTCAGCAGCAGGACTGTCCTCCGGCGAAGGAAACAGCATCCCCCACTGGGCACTTGTTTTCTTTTGCAAAATCCTATCTGTAATTGCAACACTAGCTTTCAAACTGAGTTTTTCAAGAGCATGTAGCCAGTTTTGTTTGTGCTTGTCTAGAGTTTAATACAGGCGGGGAGAGCAAAGTTTGAGATGCACCCCAGGGAAGAGACTTTCATGCCCTCACCTGAGGGTTGGCCAGAGTTCTAAGCAGACAAGACTGGGGGTGGTTAGATGAGTTCATTGGCATCAAGTTGGATGACACTGTTGGCTTGCTTCTGGGTGACAAATTTTCTTTTTTCAAAATTGTGTGAGATGTATGTGGAGAAGCTTCCCACTCACCACAAGAAGAGCATAGGTTTGTGCTTTCAGAACAATCACTAATTACCTTCTTTTTATAACCAATTATAGGAACTACTGAAGAGCCTACCAGTATCAGCAATGCGGTCTGTGTAGGAAGAAGAAACCAAAACTCATCAGGCTGGTTAGGCTCTATCCAAACACAGCCCACCCTGCGGGCAATGTTTTTTTTTTGTTTGTTTGTTTGTGTTTTTTTGTCGGTAGCAGGGATCAAACTCACAACTTTGTGCCTGCCATGCAAGCGCTTAAGCCACTGGGCCAAACTCCCAACCCTATTTTTTTGTTGTTGTTGTTGTTTTTGAGGCAGGGTCACGCGATGTAGCTCAGGCCGACCTTGCTCATGTTGTAGCCCAAACTGGCCTCAAACTCACGACGCTCCACCTGCCTCAGCCTCCCGAGTGCTGGGATTAAAGGTGTGCACCACCACGCCTGGCTGATGTACTGGTTTTAAACTCAGGCTGAGGGACAGGCAAGAAGGTGAGGGAAGGTAGAGAGTGCTGCGTGCAGAAAGTAGACCTGAGACGTCCTCATGGGGGTTCTGGGCAACTGTACTTACACCTGCAGTGAGTGCCCAAAGCCTTCTTCAGTCCCCTGTCCAGAAACCTGGCCAGGTAAGCACCAGATGCTTCTGCCCCATTAGACTGGTTGGTTGAGGCCCCTGGAACTGGAGTCACCATGAAACAAAGAAACAGTGGGCGTTGATAGATGGCTTCATCCATCCCTGTCCTCACTTTTTCAACATCTCTTCTCACATACTCCTAACAAGGAGGAGAGAAAAAGGACAGCTCAGATGGGTGTCCAGGGTTCTCAGCACCACTGCCACGGGGTGTCACATACAAGCCAGAGGGCAAGGGCATGGGTTAGGACTCACGTTTCACACAATACTTCCTTCCAAGTACAGTTTGAAAATTTAAGCCTACTTATACACAGCAAGGGTGTGTTTTTGAAGTAACAGTGTTGTCTGGAAAAACACAATGATATCCCACATTAATTCAGATGATAGGGCCGGGGATTTAGCTCAGCGGCATAAGTGCCTGCCTGGCAGGCATGAGGCTGTGAGTTTGATCCCTGGTATCAAAAAAATAAATAAAATAAAATAAAATAAATTCAGATGATGAACTTCAAACAAGTTGTCCTTGGTACCCCTGAAGGATCAGTTCCAGATGCTCAAGTCCTTTACATAAAATGGTGCAGTATTTGCCTGTAACCTGTATACCTCATCCTATATATGCTAAATCATGCCTTGATTACTTACACTACTTAAATGTAAATACTATGTAAATAGTTGTCTACAGCATTGTTTGGGGAATAATCACGAGGAAAGGTGTGCATATTTAGTGTGGCGGCCACGTCTTCTGAACATTTGTTTGAATACACTAAGGATCCTGAGGGCCACTGTCTGAGGCGCCAGGCGTCAGGCAGGGTGCGCACGGAGAGCACGGGGGAGCGTGGGTGTGGTGGGAGGACAGAAGTGAAGAGCTCTCCTGAGGATGCACCTGGAGAGGCACAGACTCCACCTGCAATCCGACTACAGAGACTTGAGGGGCGGACTGCGTAGTTCATGTCCTTTCCAGTTATGAGAGTTCTACTCCTGATAATGGAGAATACTCAAATCAGAAATTTTTAAATTCTGACTTCTCAGACCCATCCTAAAATTGATCATCTATGAGTTTGTATTTTTATGGCTCCTTATAGCTGGATTCCACTTGTCTGTCACCACATGACACTGGCCCATCATGCCAAGCCTGGGTAGCTTTATGTTCCCTGGCATGTTTCCGTCTCCACAGGTTTGTCACTGGCTCACCTTTTCTGCCTCCCATTTTCTCCTCCATGTATCATATGGAAACCGGTGAAGTGTTGTGAGGGGGCTTAGCACATTTCCTGTTAGCTACTTCCCAGTGGGTGCACACTAGCTCCCAGGGATGAGAGGGTGCTCATTGTGGGGGATTGTTATGGTTTATATCTAGATGTCCCCCAAGAGCCCCATAGGCTCCCAGGCAGGGCTTTTGTAAGGTAAATGAATTGTGGGGACGCTACAGCTGACTTGGTGTTTGGAGGTGGGGCCTGGTCAGGGGAGGCAGGTCACTGGACATACGGCCTAGAAGGGTGTCTCTCCCTCCCCTATTCCTCTCCTACTTCCTGGTTGCCATGATGTGAGCAGCTTTCCTCTGCCCAGGCCCTTCCACCGTGACTTCCTGCTTTGCAGTCAGCCAACTGTGGACTAAAAATGTGAACCAAAATAAACCTCGCCTCCTTTAAATGGTGGGTATTCGGTATTTGTCCCAGCAGCCAGAAGGTGATCAACACAGGAGCTTATGTAAAGACACTCGGGATCCTGGAAGCAGGAAAATGTACGCAGATCGGGGCACCGATATTCCTTATGGGGTATGGATCTTGCCAACTACCTTCTCCCTATGTTAATAAGGGCAGTAAGAGCAGAGATGATTTAAACAGGCAGATGCTCAGAAAAGCAAACGGAACATCAACTTTGAAAAGCAGTCCAGTTTCCACTTACTCTCCTTGCACCATTCTGTAGTAAGCCATGTGACCACAGGACAGCGGTGGCAGCGGCTGAGGAGCAGCGTGTAGAGGGCTGGAAAGCAGCTGGAAACAAGTTTGGATGGTTTGTGGAACACCTGGTGACTGAAATGTGCAATGGCGACTCAGTCAGTTTCCAGAGACCAGAAATCAATGAACCAGGAGAGCTTTCTTCTTGCTCTTGGGTCTTACCTCGAGGAGGAGGAGTTTCTGCAGTTGGTTGTTTCGGGGAAGTCTGGGTAAAAGCCTTTCATCATCGTGAGTTAACGCCCTTACACGGCGTGTTGAGTGTTAAGGGTAAAAGACTCAGACAGAAGGAGCCACAAAGGCAGACAGATGGGTTTTTTCCTCAGTTTTGCCCACGCCTGAGAATCCTAATTTTACCAACCTGTTGCCCTAGTTCTTCCAGCCACTTTCAAATCTTTAAAGAGCAACCTAATCCACCCGGCATGGCCAGCCTGCTCAGAGCTGATGCAGCGTTCTTTCATTCTGTGCTTGGACAGCCATGCAGTTCGGCAGCTTTCACTGTGTGAAACTTGTAAGTAGGCTTCTGAAAGGCTGCAGGAACCAACTTGCATTTGAACTAAGACCACTCCTATATTCAGAGCACAGTAGTTAAAACTTCTCTGATGCCAAACCGCCTGGGTTCAAATGCTAGCACTAGCTGTGTGACCTTGTGAAACTGTTTCTCTGGACCTCCATTCCCTCATCTGTAACAGGAAAATATTAATCCTATCTATCTTAAAGGATTTGGGGAGAATTAAAGGAGTAAAAAGAGCTCAGTACAGTGCCTGGTACGCAGCAAAGACTGTGTAATAGTTTGCTAATTTGTTTTTCTATGTATCAGCCTATATATCACGGGTATTCACTCTGTACTGCTTGCTTCATGACAAAGTGGCTAAAAAACCATCAGGCTGCTCCAGATTTGTAAGGAATCTACAGTACACACTCAGCAGGATCCAAAAAGCATCACTTTGAAATTTAATGGTATTAGTGAAATTGCTGCTAAGCCTCTAAGCACTGAGATGCTTTTCTGGGGACCTGAGCTCCCGCTGTGCATGGACATGTTTTGGGCTCTTCACTGATATCCCTTCGTAGTGCAAGGATCCAAGACTCATCACAATCCCCCGGCAATGGGCGATGTTCAAGATGCTTTGGCTATGGTGTGAGAAGTCTCCTTAGAAGACAGGAACAATAACAGAAGGAGAAAGAGAGGGAGAAAAGCCTTCTTAATCCCTTTCTTAATCCCTGTTGGCTACAAGGAAACCCAGGGCCATGCTGGGAGCCCCTGGGGACTGCCAAGGCTGCCTCTGGCTGGGATTTGGAGGTGTGTGGACAGGAATCCCGTGGCCCCCTGCACGGTGTTCATGCACCTTCTGCATGGGAGCCCCGAGGAGTGCCTACCAGTTTTCAGGGAGTACCACTATCTCAATTCTGCCCGGATCTCCTAGAGATCAAATCCTTCCCCACCCTACCTCTGACCCATGCAGGCCTCAAGGACTCAGATTTGGGCTGAAGCAGAAACCCATGGTCCTGACCCCACGCCAGCACCCTGAAACTTGCTGGGAGTCACGGACTGGAGCAAAGCTGAGGTCTGGCAAGCAGGAAGCAGAATACAGGACAGCCCTTTACCTGCCAAAGAAGCAAATGGGCCCCATCTCATATATGACATCCCCTGACCCTCGAGGAGTGAACTATAAATACCACACTTCATTCACTGCTCAATCAGCTGAGTGTGTGATATGTAGGCGCTGGAACTGCAGAGAAAGACAGGTGAGAAGCAAAAACGGGGGTGCAGGAGTCAAATGCTAGGGGTTTATGAATAAAGAAAAGCACATTACAGTTCCCTCTCTTCTGCCCAGCCCTCCTCCTCCATGTCTACACAGGGTCCTCACAAAAGCTACACAGAGGAAGGGCGTGAGTCTTTTCTTTATGTGGTGCTGACCTCTAGAGGCTTCCAATTAAAAAGCATCCCATAGGACTCACTTCATTTCACTGCTCTTTATATCCCAATGGTTGTCACAGTATTTCCCTACAAAACACAGGAAGAAGAAATATCCTTGCTACTTTAAACACTCCCTAATAGGAAATTCCTGTCTTATTTCTTGGCTGCCTAATTACCATTTGCCCAGGTTTTTTAAACTATTACTGTTTCTATGCAAAAAGGAAAAAAAGCTGGGTCTGAGATAGGCACAAAGTGTTTCAGAGGCTTTCTACCTGCTACAGGACTAAGAAGAAAAGTATAATGCCACCTATTTCAGGGTGCAGTTCTCCAGTTTCCCGACTACCAGATGGGCAGGGATGCCAAACAGAGAAAGGAGTCTGTTCACCCCAGTTGGGCTGGGCACCAGGCAAAACTATTGTTTAGGCCTCTTGCACACTATACCAAGTCCCCCTGGTCCAGCCCTGGTACAGGTCTGAGCCCTGGAGGTGGGGACTGTTGTGTCCCTTGTGTGGTATACCTACCCATGTGTGTAGAATGAGCCCTGGAGACAGTGCTGACTCCCACCCAGCCTGAGTTCACTATGGAGCAAGCCTGTTTATTAGATCCCTAAGCAAGGGAGCTTGTAGTCCTCATTAATGATAATAGGCAGGGAGTAGTCAGGTGGTGCTGCACACCTGTAACCCCAGCACTCTGGGAGGCTGAGGTAGGAGGACTACAAGTTTGAACCCAGCCTGGGCAACTTAGGGAGACCCTTTCTCAAAGGATAAAGTGCTAGGGATGTAGCTCAGTGCAAAAGCCCTGGGCTCAATACCCAATACTGCAAGAACAGGGTAGAATAGGAAAACAACAACAACAACAAAAAAAACTTGTTAAGGGTCACTGGCATTTTGGCTACCATATATCTACACTACTGGCTGGGATCTTCTTTTCTGAAAGGAATTTAAATTCTAGTCTGAGGGCAGCTTGCCAATGCCAGTGCTTGCCCAGGACTATGCTCCCCATCCGCCTCGCAAGGCATTCCCAATGCCACTGCTGAACAGAATGCAGACACGAGTCCTCACGCTTTTACCGATGAGGAAACAGAGGCTGCGGTGGGGCCAGACGGGATACACCCAGGGTCACACAGACCGTCAGGGACAAATCTGGGCCCAAACCTTTTCTTCCTCCCAGTTGGTTTCGGAATGATTAACTGCAAAGGGGAAATGTGGGCTTTCTGAGACTGAATCTTACTGTGTTGCTCAGGATAATGGTGGAACTCCTGAGCTCAAGGAATTCTGCTGCTTCTGCCTCCTGAGTGCTGCGACTAAGGTACCCAGCTTGGCACATGGCTATTTCTAACGCCTACAATTGTACAACATACAAGTTACATTACAGAATATACCTGTTAAGAGTGATGAAGTCACAGGAACAAAGGCTCCCTCTCACAAATAAGGCTTTGCCTGCAGCATCCTGCTACAGTCACTGTTGGGCCAGAGGTTTGGAACGAGTGCACTAGTCCAAAGCTTAGTTAAAATCATGGACACGGCCACACTGAAAACAAAGAGCCCCAAATTAAGTTATTTAAACACACACACACACAAGCCTCTACCCTGTGCCTATTAAGCTGCTCTCAAATCTAATTTCGTAATCCTTGGAGACACATTCATTTGAAGAGACCAAGTTGCTCTTAATGAAACAGTGGAACTTACCACTTTCAGATCTATTATTTAAATGCCATCGTGCAGCAAGTTACAACAACTGGGAGGAAAGGAGTAGGGCAATGGTGTCCTGTCATCACGGGGGGCCACAGGATACGGACTTCTAATTGCGCCACAAAGGAGTCCTAACTGGGTTAGAAAAAATAAGTCCTCTTACACAAAACTAAAGGACTAGTTCAAAGGAGGAGTGGAAAATTATTGAACACTAGTTACCATGTCAGGATGGATACATGAATGGAACTCAAAACACACAAATCATGAGCATTTGCATCTGTGTCAGTGTTCGATGTAACCAACAGCCTCCTGTCCTTCTCCCCCTCCCAGGCCTCCTGCCCACCCCCTAATGATGGTCCTAGCTGAGCATTTAAAAGTCACATCAGGTGTCCTGCAGCACCAGACTTTGTGGAGAAAGTAAATAAGAGGCAAATACCACCAGGATTTGGAAGGCTCTTTAATAGCAAGCGGATGGTAATTACAGCGTTGGATGAGATCCTGCTCTCCCGGGAAGGGCGGAGGGAGCAGATGGGGACAGGGTGCAAGAGAGGATTCACAGGGTTTGAGGCATCTAACAAAGGGCAACAGTTTTTGGCAACCCATTTCACAGTTTTCTAATTTACAAGAGATTTGTTTGAAAGGAAATATGAAAGCAAAGAAAGAACACACATCCTACAGGAAACACTCCTTGCCTAAAACAACAACAACAACAACAATAACAATGAAGCAAAAAAAACAAACCAAAATCCCCTTCCTTCCTTCTTTCTCTTCTTGTATAGATGGCTATATTTTGCCTTTCATTCACAGATCAGGACTGGATCACAGATCGTGTCAGATTTGCCTATCACTGAAGATCTACTTCCTCCTCTAAGAAGCTGACATTTTGCCATTCTGCATCTTTATAGTACCTAGTGAAAAAAATGTATCTTGAGAAACAAAAACAAAACAAAACAAAACACTCAAGGAAAGGTGGTTTATCAAGAACAGACTGCCAACATCCTCCAGTACCAAACAACTTGAATATAATTCTAAGCAAACTAAATATTCATTTTTATATGGCCTGGGACACGTTTTTAACTGCTTATACCTTACAGTGCTATAAACTGGATTCTTAACATGAAATAGTCACTGAAATAAGAGACCACAGGTTATAGGCATTCTGGCGAGTTTTAGAATTATTCTATATAAAATCTAAAAGACCTTAGCTTATTGTGTCATATGTGTTATCAGAAGACCAAGATAACTGAGTGGGTCATTATGAAAGAGGATTATTTTTTAATGCCAAAAAAAAAAAAAATCTTAGGCTTCTCTAAAGAGGAAGCAACCGTCAACAGCATCTCTTTAGAGCTGACTCACCCTTGGGAAGAAGCAATCTGCCCCAGCTGGAGTTTTCTTTGTGCTCCCTTTGTAACCCTGGAGCAGGTGGGGAAGGTGGGCCGCCCTGCACGTCCTGACCATGGCCCCTCCTGGATCTGCCAGCTCTCCAGAAAGCCAGGCTTCTCTGGCTGGCAGCTGGGTTCCTTAAAGAAAGGAGTCCCACCAGATGTTCAGGACATCTGCTGTGTCCTTGGCTGGGGGGTGTTTTTAAAGCCACAAACCCATCGCCAACATCTTCTCAACACTCTATCTCTCTGAGGAAAGAAGGCCCTTAGAGACGGACATGAAAACAGTTTTCCTGTGCCTCACGTGGTGACTGCTGACTGGATTTTGTTTTTGTCTTTCACAAGTCAGACCTGACTTTAAGACCTAACTTTCCTCCTGCCCCAGTTCATCTCCTCACACCCAAATTAAATCCTGTCTATTCTGACATCCCCTTCACTATGGGAAATCAGATTTGTGCCAGTTTTTTCAACCCATGAATTTTAACATGCAAAGCAGGTTCCTAAAATACAAATTGCAGTGACACGCTGGGGTCACAGCTCCCCTAGGACCATACACTTTGTGCTCTCATGAAACGGAAACAATATTCAGAGACGTGTATTGTGCTAGAGAACAGTTTCTATTTATACACAAACAACGCCAGTCACTACTAAAGGAGAGAAGTTTCCACCTAAGTACACTAGAAACCCAATTCAGGCACCAGGACACAAGAAGAATCGCCCTACATAATGGACTTTCTGTGTTCTGGTTATGAAAAAAAAAATAGTACCATGTGTTGCTGTGGCCTGGATGATACACATGGTGCCTCTGTGTAGCAGAACTTGTAGCGGCGCCAGGCACCACATGGGCTTCGCCTCCCTCCTGGGCTCCTAGATCCACCGATTCCCTGAAGCCTGCATGACCTGATCCCTGGGCAGAGCAAAGGAGCCAGGCCACGAGAGCATTTCCACAGCTCACTCATATCCAGGACCACGGCTTTGTATTGTGATCACAAGCACGATTTCAAATTTCACAGCTGGCCACGTGACAGGCAAGCCATGGATCACACCGCATACTCTCTCATTCCACCTCATTCTCACCCACCCACTGGCTCTCTGACTTTACTTTCACTGTCACTTTCTTTCTCCTGAATGACAGGACAAGAAAGTCAAAATATTTATCTTGTATTATCTTCCAGCTAGTCTCATGCACATTTCCCCCCACCCCAGTGAAACATTTACCATAGCCACAGCCCCAGGGCATTAGGGCACCAAGAGAAGCTCTACCTTCTGCAAATGGAGCAGGGATGGTCAAGACAAGTACATCTTCTTGGGGCTCACTTCACCTTCTTGTAGGGAGAGAATCCCATTAGCTGCACTGACTGGGTGCAGTCCTGGCTCCTGGGTTGGATGCCCACAGGCCAGCATGTTCTAAGGTGGGCTGGTGGCCATCATCCTAAAGACGGCATCTTTGGCAAGATTCTAAACACATTTCCTTCTCCTGGCCCTAACTGTCCTTGACTCTTACTCCTACACACACGTACTTTCTAAGGCAGGCGCAGAAGCAGTGTTTAATGCTGGAAGAGCAGAGCACTGATGCAGAGTCCCGTGAGATGACTCGCTGTGGTCATGCAGACCACGGCAGAACCAAGACCAGGCCTCAGCTGTCTCCCATACTCCGAGAGATGCTCCTCTCACACCATCGCTGCCTCCTGGTAAGTGACTCTGGTCTGGATCTTTGGGAAAGGTCATGAACTTGTCTCAGCTCAGGAACAATGTCCAAAACAACCCACAGGCTGCCAACCTCATTCACCTCATGAGATGGTCTTGTTTCACAGCTCCAGAAAGAGTAGCCACAGTGTGGCAGGTGTGGGTGTGAGTATGTGTGCACATGTGTGTGTATGGGAGCACTGGGAAAACCCTGCACACCATTTAAGGAAAGGAAATAATTAGATTTGCTAATGCCTTTGGGGTTCTGCCATGGAAAGTAAGTCACATCCAGGGTTGTTCTCTCTGACCCCTGGAGGGGAACAAAGCCTGCAATTCTCATCAGCCCACTGAATGGCCCAGTCTATCTCAGCGCCCTTGTTATACAGAGAACATTAACATGATAATACCGAAATGTACTGGACATAGTCTCAATACTTTCTTGACAAAATATGTTTTATATTAATGTCCATCCATTTCCAAACATATGTAAATTTAGACTTGAAGTCTCTATGTATAAAATTCCAGTTTACCTTAGGATGCAGCAAGCCAGCAGAGCTACATTTCTGTTGTGGAAGGCATTCTTACAGTCTGCTGTATAAAAGTGGACATTACCAAACAGGGCAAAAGCTATAGACTGAAGAGCTCAGCCTTCTTTGCTGGAGAGCAGAGCAGAGCTGGTGGGTCCACAGGCAGGGCTGCAAAGGGCAGGACGCACTCACCCAGAGTGGGTTTTGATAATAGGCTACTTGAAAAATTCATTGAACTTGAAATTAACCATTCGTGTTTCCCAAGCAAAGAACACGTGGGTACTAAAGCACAGATGGAAACCCCTGTGTTATCCCACCCTAAAATGTAAGACTGCAGTACACTATTTGACCACGAATGGCTGAACTCCCCACAGCACCACTCAAACAGAAAATGTGGAGATGATCAGGTTTACACCAACATGCCTGGAAGATATACAAGACTCCCATGAGTTCTGTGGTTTCAACTACTCCTGGTTTTTTTTTTTTTTTAATTCAAAATAATAATGACCTCATGGGCACATGTATGCATGATTAAGACATCCCCAACCCAGATGCCAGGAATAGTCAAGCAGTATAAAGGAAGCACCGCATCCTTAGGTATTAGAAACAGAGATGCGGAAGGGTCCAAGAAAATGAGTGTTTCAAATAATTTCACATTAGTGTTGTGAAGGATGTACCAGTAAATATCTGTTGGTTAAATCATGACAGCAATTGTGTCTGTGAGTTGTCTGAGTAACTTGATCATTAAAATGCCCTCTTTTAAACCAATTACCCCATGATTAATATTCCTGCTTTCATGGCACTCTAAGAATTCACTGCCATTGGGTCCCTTAAAAGTACTAGATTACAATTTTAACTAAATAACATGAGGCTTCTCTTGACTTTTCATTTTTAAACATAAAGGATTAAGAAAGTAAAGGAGAATTCCATTGCATTTAAAAAAAATTTTTATCCTGATTTATTTTCCTATTAAATTTATGTATGGCTTTAAAATTTAAGTGGCACTTACTTGGATTCTAGGTGTTTTCACAATTTAACAAGTTTCTACCTCATCAGAAAGAGAAAAGGTAAATGTTTGATTTCTTACATGGGACACTTTATAAATAGCTGAAAGAAGTTAATAATTTATGTCTTTCACCTCATTTATATCTTCCACTACTTTAGACTTTAAAAGTAGCTTTGGAATTAGCATATTTTCAAACAACTGAACAAGGAAGTAACTTTTACACCTATTCAGGATCTAGCTGCTGCATATGCAGGTACTAATTTAGTAACGGTGAAACTCTCATGGCTTCTCTGCCTCTCTTACCCCCTTAACCCAAAACCAAGTGATTCTCCTCTTCTGCCCTTGCCTTTGCACTTGTGCAGTTTAATGACTAGATATTAAAACTCATGCTTTATAAGCAAAACCCTTCACTTACGGACACTTAAAGGTACATAAAAAGTGCAGACTGTATTTCTTCTCTGCCATGCTTTCTCTCAGCGAGGTCACCTGTGAGGACTCAAAACACATCCTTAATACACTCAGAGTTCTCTGCATTCCAGTCAGCAAATGTTAATTCTCCAACATAAATCAAGAGAGAATAGGCAGCCACAAAATGGACTCTAGATTCAAAGTGGCAATGGCTACCAAGACAATTCCATAGAAACCCCACTGAAGTGGGACTGAAATTCAGGTCACTTCTGAGCCAAAGCTCATCACAAATATTTTGTGGTCATTCAAAAGGTATTTCATTTGAATTTGGATGCCGGGAGCCGGATGTCCTGTTTTGAGGTGCTAATGCCAAATGCTAACCCAGGAGCACACAACCCCACCAAGGGTACCGCAGGGCTCACTCCTTCTCCAGAGGCGACCCGCAGTTTCACTGCTGACTGACCCCCATTTGGGGGTGGTCTGCCTCAGGCTCCTCCTCTTCCACATCTGCACTGTACTCTTCAAAGGCATCATCATCTGCATCTGGAAGGCCCAGTAACTGCAAGGAGACAGCAAGAAAAACAGCTGTGAGTGTGAGCTGGACCACAGGCAGAAGACAAGAGGCATCATATCCAAATTCCAAGGCACCTGACGGGATTTACAGCAGCTAGATTTCGTGAGAGGCTCAGTTACCCCTACCATTATTTTTATAAACTTTCTACTGGGAGCCTAGAGAATCTCTATTTTTTTTTTTTTTTTTTTTTTGCGGCACCGGGGATCGAACTCACATTCTTGCACCCGCCAGACAGGCACTTAAGCTGCTGAGCCAAACTCCCGGCCCTGGTTTTTTGAGGCAGGGTCACACTATGTAGCTCAGGCCGGCCTTGCACTCATGTTGTAGCCCAAGCAGGCCTCAAACTCACAACGCTCCGCCTACCTCAGCCTCCCGAGTGCTGGGATTAAAGGCCTGCACCACCACGAATCTCTATTTTTAAGTATCAAAGCACAGAACCACATATCACACCTGCCCAGGGATATGGTATCTGTGCACACACGCACATCTGGGATGGCGGTGGGAGTGACACGCTACCATCATGTCCTGCAATCCCAGCTGTCTGGGAGGCTGAGGGAGGAACTGATCAAAAGTTCAAGCCCAGTCTGGGTGATTTACTGAGACCCTGTCTCAAAACAAAAAACAAAACAAGGGCTGGGGATATACCACAGTTAAAAGGCCCTGTTTCAATCACTAACTAGTACCACAGGAAAAACAGGTCAGGAATCTATCTCCTATTTATTTTCTCCCTTAAAAACATGCTGTTACTATGAAGAATAATTTATTAAAATGTTTATCTTATTATTTGTTTTTCTGAGACAGGATCTTGCTATATGCAGTTTGGGCTGGCCTTGAACTGACTATGTAGTCCACACTGGCTGGCCTCAAAGTCGTGGAAGTCACCCTGACTCAGCCTCCCAAGTGCCGGAATTATAGGCATGTGCCTCTACACCTGACCATATCTAAATGTGAGAACAACTAAATGTTCAACAGCAAATGGTTAAATAAATTATGGTACATCAGTAATGAAATCACGTGTCCACTTAAAATGGCATTTAAAAATTATTTAGCGATATAAAACATAGGCAAATAAGTGTAAAAAGAGCATAGTAAAATTGCATTTTTCCTATGACATGAATTTTCTTAAAATTAAAACAGAGTCCAGGCACAGTGGCAGAGAAGGATCACAAGTTCAAAGCCAGCCTAGGAAACTCAGCAAGACCCTATCTCAAACAAAAATTTAAAAAGGGCTGGGGATATGGCTTCATGATAGAGTATTTGTCTTGCAAGCAAGAGGCCTTGGATTCAACCCCTAATACCACACACACACACACACACACACACACACAAAGACTTCAATGAGATATAATCCAAATGTTAAAGAGCTTTTTTTTTTTGTACATTGTGGGGTTGTGGATATTTTTATCTTTTTGTATGCTCCAAATGTTCTACAACCACAATCAGGGAAATTAACAGTAAATTCATGATAATCATTTTTTAAAGGCACTGACGCTCTTTGGTTAGAAACTGAGTGTCATTTGCCAGGCCTGCTCACTCTGAGCTCTAGAGTTGGCAGGAAGGGGGCTCCTGGGCTTATCAGGGATAACCAGCTGCCAGTGGCCAAAGAACTTTTACCCAGGGGATTTGCACTGATCAATTTTAGGTTCCTTCACTGAGTGGCTCTAATAATCCAAATGCTAAATGCGTCACAGCCCGACCCTTAAGCCTGACCAGTCTGTTTACTTTGCATTGTCTCTCTATGGTCCCCTACTCTACCCCAATTGCTCCAATGGGGAAAGAGCAAGCAGGTCCCAGTGAATAACACCTGAACACTCAAGTCCCGGGACGGTGACTCTCACAGGTCTCAGACCTGACACAGCCAACTGCAGATGCGTGCGGAGCCCTCAGAGCTCAGAGACACTGTCAGCGGGGAGTGGAGGCCAGAAAAGCGTGCCTCAGCCACCGGACAGGGCGGTCCAGCCTTGTGTGTTTTGGAGAAAAGGATATCACTGACTGCCTTTGAGACTTTAGTGGACAGAAAAAGGGAGATAAATTGCCTTAAATGAGAGAGAAAAGATGGCTGGTCACAATGAAGGCCACCTGCCCCGATGAGGGTGGTCAATTTTTATTTGAAGAGCTGCTTGAGAACACAGCAGAGTGGAAGTGCCGAGGGAGCGATAAAGTTTAAGCAGCTGGTAAACCAAAACCACTGCCGCCATCACCTGGAACTCCAAAGCCATGTAAACACCAAAATAAGACACAGAAATTCAACAGTAACTCTAACTGTTCACTGTCCTGAAGGGACGCCAAAAAGGAGGTTTGGTCAACAGGTTTCCTCTCACTTCATGGATCTGACGTAGAGGCTGCGTGGAGGCCTGGGTTCAGAAAGCCAGGTGGGAAACATCAAGGTCAGGCAGCAGTGACTGTCAGGGGTAAGGAGGGCTCAGGAGAGGCGCGCATCTCCGTATCTGTCCCCCTCGTCCTACACAGACATGCCACCAATGACTCTTCTTCATAGCATACCCAGGTGATCGGCACTGACCCACACTATAGACAGTGTGCCCCCCACAGCTTAGCAGGCCTCAGTGAAAGGGAGATGAGGCCATTACCACCTCCCTTCCCTTCTTCCTAACTCCCTACCTTACCCATCCACCACAGTTAAGGGTTGCAGGGTACCAACCACAAGGAGACCGTCCCTCTGGCAGGGAGGTTTCTGACTGCTCTTTCCAGAGTTGCTCTCTCCCTTTGCCTTGGGGGATGGGGGGAAGTGATTTTCAATGACTTTCTGCTGCAGGGTCTGCAGATCCTTTGAGAAGTGGGGAGAAAAATACACTGGACGTGGAGGTCCAACACCATGGCTCCATAAACAGCTGGTACTTGCTCCTGCCAAGTTACTACCTCTGCTGAGCCTCTGTACCCTCCTCTATTAAGGCAGAACCATGACAGCTGTTCTACCTCACAGAGGCACTCTGGAGCACTGAGGAGAGCGAGAATTCAAAGGGGAAGATTTGTGCCATGCTCTGCAAACTTCCTAGCCTCACAGAAATGCATCTAGTAAGGTCACCTTGCTTCCCACAGCCAGATCCGCCCCTCAGAGAGTCCCTGCTGCCTCTGTCGCCAGCCTCCAGCAGGGCTCTCTGCCTCTCTCTGGCTGTGCTGGCTCCAGGACGCCCCTTGCTGTGAATTAGGCAGCACTTCTTTCTCACTCTGGGAAACGAGATGAACTTTTCTCCATCAGCCTCTTCGTTTGATTCCCAGGCTTCATTCAGCCAGACAATTTCATCGTGCTCCAGATGTCCTGGTAAGAGTTAATAGTATTAACCTTCTCTGCGGGGCACTTGCTGTCTGTGAGGAAAGTGCTATTATGGCCCCTCTTACAGGTAAGGACGGAGTCAATATTCAAACCTGTGCGATCTGACTGTGCAATCCACACCTAACTATCAGGCCGCCATGGAGATGCCTGTCTGTCAATGCTGTGTCTATTCTACTAGGAAAAACAAGTTTGAAAAACGTTTAGTGTTCCTGCCTACATTTGTGAGCAGACATACAATCTGGAAGCATATATAGACTGGAAAAATAGTAGAACAAGAATTTGCCTGGGATTCTAAGAATATTATACAGCTATAATCTAGCACTACAGTATTCCCACCTATGTCCCATTCCCATCCACAGCAGGCAAATCTTGTGTGTGTGTGTTTGTGTGTGAAGTGAACTTTCTATTGAGCTATATTGCCAGCCCTTTTTATTTTTATTCTGAGATAAGTTCTCCTTAAATTACTAAACGGCCCAGACTGAACTCAAGCCTGTGATCATTCTGCCTCAGCCTCCCAGTGTGCTGGGATTACAGGTTGCAAAAGCATGCCTGGCTCTAAATTTAACTTCTAAAAAAAGGTTTGTGCTAATATTGTTTGGACAATTAAATGCCTATATCTTGTACTCTGAGTAACTAATTTAAAGATAACAATATGTGATGTATTAACCATTGTTACCCTCTAATTATCTTGTTTTGAAATTTTGTTTTATTTTTTATCTTTAAAATAAAATTAAAACAAAAAACAAATTTAACTTCTAGATCCATATCTTACACAATCAAGGTCTATCAGAGACAACAGGACAAAGAGAGTGGAAGGATCCTGGAGTCACTCTTTCACTACACCAACACATTCTTACCATATGAAGAAGGAAACAGGCCAAAAAAGCTGCCGCGCCTGGTATATTTAAATTATTCCTGACAGTTACCACCATTCATTCCTATTTCAGAGAATTCTATTAGTTGATTGAAAAAATAGAAGTTTCTGCTCACTCTGAACAAAAATGTCAGTATTTCCCAAGGCTGCAAAGCTTTCTTGAAATAACCTAGAGTCATACAACAACCACACATGGAGCCACATGTGAAAGAGCTACTAACACCAGAGAAATAAAGTCCTTTAGGCCCAGGAAGCACAGTTATCGGTGACACTAGCTTTGGTCCCCTGGCCAGTGGTGTGGACTGAGAAGCCATTCGCGGCTGGCACTGTGGATTGGTATCTGCATAAAAGGGAAGGCTGAGTGGTGCCACCCTGGAGAGCACAGTGGGTCGCCTCTGGCTGCGGAGGGGCCTGGGGTCCCACAGGTCCCTGTCTGTGCCTTCCAGGGGTTCCCTTGAAGCAGCCTTTGATTCACGCAGAAGTCTACCTGCAGTGAGTCTCCAGACTTGGAGCATCTCAGAGGGGATCTGACTCTGGATTTCTAACAAGGTCCCCCGTGACAGAGACACTGCCAACCACACCCAGTGGTGGGACTCTAAGGCAATTTGACACCATTTTTCTTAACCAACCATGGTGCTGATGGTACCAAGAAAGTCACAAAGAATTCCTGGCCAGCCACTCTGTCTTCTTGATATAAGGTCAAAAGAGGGAGGCAGAAGCATAGGAGCAGGAGAAAAATGGGCAAGAGTAGTAGATGTTCTCTTACTTTCAGGAGCTACTGTCTTCCCTAAAACAACGCAGATTTGAATGTTTACAACAGCAGAAAACCAAAGCCATGAAAAATTAAATTTCCCCACACCCAATGTTGCTGATTCATTTTCATGTGTCCATTTTCTTTTCCCATCCAACTTTTGGACCACTGGGACAGCTCCACCCTGGTGGGTCCTTCTCAGGCAACCCCAAAACACCAGTCTTGCTCACCTCGGGGAGCTGGAATCGGGATTTTTCTGGCAGAGGCATCTCTGTTCCCTGAGAGAAGGAACAAAGTCACACAGCAACCCCGAGGAGAGGCGCTGGGCCACTGAGCGTGAGGAGCCTCAGGAACCAAAGGCCCTAACTCCAGCTGGGCTCTCACTAGGACACAGAGCAAAGCAGCACAAACGCTGTCACGGCAACGAGGGCCCTGTCACAGGGGGCCTGAGGATTCCCGAGTCTACAGCACCTAAGGAAAGGGCAGGCAGAGGACACACCAGGAAAGCAGTAGTTCCTGGTCACACTCATACAATTTAAAGATGATTTGAAAGGACGAAGATAAGAGTTTTACAGCAAAATTGGGAAAAATAGGGTTTTTCTTCTCCTGTGAACTGTTTATTTGCCAAGAATCAGCCTGGAAGTCATTGCTAAATAACAGATACAAAAACACCGAGCAGAAAATAAATGACACGATCACCATCACTGACACCCGTAACTACTGTTTCACTATTTAGCTCAATCATGGGATGGCCACCACCTGTCAACTGAGGGTCCCTTAAGTAAGAAAAATGGAGGGCTGAGTGACTGTCCAATTCGCATGCACCAGAGTTACTCATGGGGGTTTCCGAAGCCATCGTGGGGCACAGTACCTGCCAGGGATGACAACAGCCTGTGTGGCACTGTCATCTACATTCATGTACCACTGTTGACATGTCATGCCAGCGCAAGAGGAAAGGAGTAGGTAAGAATCAGACCTCTGTGAATGATGCTTCGGGTGAGGTAAGAGGCCCTGGAGCAGCTTGGCATGGGGTCGCTGCAGGAAGATTGGTCATTCCTGCCAGCAAACACCATCCATGAGCCAGAAACCAAGACCAGCCTCAGCAGGAAGGCTGCACTGTGACAGTCATCTGTGTTCTGAGTTATCATTCCAAAGTTCCCCATGAGTCCACAGGACAGTGGGTTTTAAAGATGGGAACACTGAGGCTGGCAACCTGCAAGAAGCCACACAGCAGGGGAGGACAGAGCCACTGATCCACCTTCCCCCACCGGGCACATGTCTGAGGATTCTGAGCTGAGGGAGCCAGGCTGGCCCTTCCTGGCCTTTCTTCAGTGGAATCTCTGCAAGATGCACCAGGCTCCTCAATACAGCCGCCCCCTGACATCCTAACACTTCTAACACTCTGTACATGGCACAGCTTAGACACAGTGCAATGTATCTTCTTACGTGATAATCACAGAAAACTTAGGAAATATGGAAAAGATTTTATCACCTGGAACCCTGAAGCTCTCCAGTCAATGTTCATGGTAGGGGACAGGAATCCCCATGCATCTTCCTTGGAGTCTTTGAAAATAACAGAGTGAGTTGAATAGATTAGGTACCAATGACTGCCTGCGGTTCTGCCACAGCCTGTGCCTGCCTTACCCTCCAACACCTCTTTAAAACATCTCATCTCAGAGGTCTCTGGAAAGCATGTGTTGAAATCACTCAGCAAATTGTTTTTTTTCTCCACCAAAATCTTAAGGTTATCATAAAATCCTACTTCTTGAACTAAGTCCTGCTCGCTTCCCAACAGTGTTCAGCCTGCTGTCTTCACCCTGTCCACATCAACGCCCACATCTACCTAGTGCTTACCATGCATGGTGCACAACACTGAGTACCTGACAAACTTGTGCTGTTTAATCTTCACAGCACATCAAAGGTGCCTGTCATCGTTAGTTTCCTAGTTACAAATGAAGACATGCAGAGACGGAGGGTAGGTACCTTGCCTGAGTCCCACAGCCAGCCAGTGGCAGAACGGCGATTTGAACCCGAGCAGCCTGCCCACAGGGCCTGAGTCCTTCATCACTGCCAGATCCTGATCCCACATAACTTGGCTAAAAGATCACAAGCAACACCCTACACGGAGTTGCTCAAAACTTCCTCTCAGAAATACTTCCCCAAGGCATGGCAAAGCGAATGAGCTGAGCAGAAGGTCACTTGTCCTGCCCACGGAATGCCTGAGCCAAAGCCGCGCTCAGCCTGTACCTGGGGCCACCCTAAGTCGCTCTGGTGGTTCTCCCAGTCCTGCTCAGCTCCCTGAGGACAAAGACTGGACACGCTGTGCCTGCTCTGAACCCTCTAGGCAATACTTCAGCAATAGCAGAATTACATGTTGTACTGAAACGTGGTGAAGTACAAGAAAAATAAAAGGAGTAGGATGGTTAAAAGGAAAATTATCATAATTTGTATTTCTTTTAAAATCCAACAATAGGTCCTTGGGCAGGGTGGTACTGATTGTTTCTGTGAGGATGTGCAGGCAGGGAAAGGGGTGCAATGCAGTCTAGGGCAATAGTGGTGAACCTTTTAGACCCTTCAATGACACAAACAGCCCACGATGGTACCGGTGCCAGAGGTTCACCAATACTGGTCTAGGAGGTGTGGATGTCAACAGACGTGAGTACTAGTTAGCATGGCCTTGCAGGCAGATCATGAGGAAGGCCTGGGCAAAATTCTCTTCCACCTTGGAATGCACAATGCCTGAGCTTCAGCAAGGTCGGGCAGACAGGTCTGACAGAGGGAGGCCCTACCAGGCAGCGGAAGTCTGTCAACCTCCGGAGAGACACACAGGACAGAGTATGGCAAGGGGGTGACCATGGGAAACCAGGGCATTAGAGCCCAGGATCTGCTTTTCCAAGAGGCAGGTGAGCTTCCTCCTGGAGGTGCCCTGCTGGATAGAGCAGCAGCTGCCCAAACTGACCCAATAAGCTCCAGGAACTGCTGTGCTGGTCTTACCTGCTCCAGGCTCCATAGCTTGGGGTCAGGGCTTCTTTAATAAGGACTTTCAACTATGACAACAGCAACAAAGCCTCCTTTGTCTTATTTCAGAAACCCAAAGTTCACTTCTAGGAAATTTAGCACCACGGGGACAAAGAGTGCTACTCCATGGAGACAGAGTAGGTAGGTTTCCCCTCTGACCTGCGTGCTGCTGTGCCGAGGGTTCTGACTCTGCTTCCCATCCAGTCTGGGGCACATCCTGCTGGAGAGAAACCAAAGCCCATACATCTGCCCTACACTACCTGAGAGGGGGCCACTCACCAGCCTTTCCTGGGCGGCAAAGAGGCCCAGCCAAGAGCCGCCACCTGTTTATGCCTCCCCACTAGTGGGGGACACCACAACTGCTCAAGGCCTCCATATCTTGGGAGCAGCAGTCCCACACCTTGGACGTGATACAGGGCTACAATTTGCCAGTGAAACCTGGAAGCCCAGCACCAGAAAACCAAACCACCGGTCTCCGTGACACACATGGCTTAACGTGAAGGAAAATACTCAACCAACCCAACTACTTTCAGCTACACACCACAAAATTTTTTTTTAGACTGCATTTTTCCTTCTTTACATGTGGCTGGCCTGGTTGCTGACATACAACACACTTAGTGAAAGAAAAAACCAAAATGAACTCTGGAGGTTGCCTGCCTTCCTGAGGCAATTGTGCACAGGCTTTGCTTGCCAGCACCACCAATGTCCGCACAGAGAAAAAGGGGAGGGAACCAGCTGCTAAGTGAACACTGCTTGGTGACTGATGCTTTTCTTTAGTTAAGATCTGGAAGGATCATTTTTTAAAATTTTTTGTCTAACTTGATATTGCAACTTGGATATTTAACAGGAATTTCAAACACTGATATGTCCTAAACTGATCTCAGCTGGTATCCATACTCAGACCTTTCCTCCTGAAGAACTTCCTGATCAGTCGATGACTGTGTAATTCCTTCCACCACTCAGGCAAGAAATGGAGGTGTCATCCTTGCCTTCCCTTTTTTTTTAATCCCCCTTGCAACCCACAGGCAAGTCTAGCTGGATGGGTCTACTTTCAAGGCACCTGGCACATTTGGAGAAGCATAAGCCCTAAGCTGATGAAGGTGGTATCAGACTGATAGGCCCCTGAGACTTGGCAGGAAGTAACAATAACCTTCTCTGGAGGATGGCGCTGTCATCCTAGGCCACCAGGTATTCCTATGCATACACTTTCAAATACACTAACCTGCACACAAAGATACCCAACACACAAAGAAACAAAACACCAAGAGTGAGAACCAGCAGACACAAAAGATGCCAACCAGACCAACAGACCTTGAGATACTAGAATGTCAGACACAGGGTATTATGCAACCAAGCTTACTGTGTTCAAAGAGCTAAAAGACAAGCTTGACAATTTCAGCAGAGAAGTCAATAGCATTAAAAGTGACTGGGAAAATAAACAGAAATTCTACAGCAAACGTGTGCAGCCATTCCAGTGAGAAACTGAATGTGGGGAGGGGAGCATTATGATGTCAGTAATCTGACTTTTATCTTCCAACGAAGAGAGAGGAAAACAAGGGTGAATACACATTTTCTATGTTTATCTGCAAGCATGAACACCAGGCTGTCAGCTAGCCACAGAAAGAACGATTTCTAAATCCCAAGACGCAGAGAGGAAAAAAAAAGCAGGCTCTGTACAAGAGATTCTGTAAAAAGAGAAAGGAACAGAACCAGTATCCAGTTTCATCCTTCTCCATGCCTGCAAACACAGCGGTAACAACCTTTTCAAAGCAGGCTTCCAGCTCTGGGGTTTTAAGTCTGCAGAATACTCCATTATCTCATAAAGGGTCTGTGTGCTTCCTACCCTATCAGGGATTCTCAACTGAACTCAAGTGATGCTAGAAATAAGCATCATCCCCGCGACAAACAGCTGTGTCACATCCTGTCCCCCTTCCTCCTTCCCACCCTCAGCCTCCCCACCCTGGTTGCTATCTTTACACACAGGGCAGACCAAAGAGAAACCATTAGTCATCGGGGGGCTTTGCCCACTTTCCCCACCATCCCTTTTATTTAAAACACAATCGCTGAAGAACACAAGGAGGCTTTAGAAGCCAAGCAGGCACCTACAGGTCTGAAGGACTTGAAGACTTTTTCCAAGACTTCATGGAGCGTCTTCTTGCCACAGGAGGAGATGTAATCCTGCGCTAGCTGTAAGAAAGGCAGGCAGTCCTCGCTCTCACTCCACACGTGCTGCGTGCCCATATCAGGGTGGAGAGAAAACAGAGAAACACAGGTCATCATCCTCAGGGAAAGCCACAGAACGACACACAGACTTTTAAAGAATTACATGCATTTGAAGACAGCCTCTGTTTCAGAGTCAAATCCACATCTTTTTTTTCCCCCTTTGGTGCTGGGAATGAAACCCCAGGCCTCACACATGCTGGGCAACTGCTTTACCACTGTGCCACTGCCCCAGGTCTTGTCATTTTTTATTTTGAGATGTCTCATTAAATTGCCCAGGCTGACCTCAAACTTAGGATCCTCCTGCCTCAGCCTCCCAAGTAGCTGAGATTACAGGCATGCTCCATTGTTCTGGCCTCATTTTTGATGGTTTGCATGGAAGTGGATCAGAAAATGTCTAATTCACCCACTCCAGACGTGGTTCCTAATCTCACTTCATTTGCCATCTGCTCACAGGTAGTAAAGAGGGCAGCAGGTACTTACTCCTCACCCAGGGTTTTAGTGCCCACCTTCCCTGGCAGGCTAAGGATGTTTTTAAAATAAAAGAAAAGAAACCAGGGCCTTTGCCTTCCAATTCCTTCACTTTGCCTTTAGCTATGGGTACAGGATTAATTAAGCATAGTTTATAACCATGAACTTGGAACACGATGTTCTTTACCCAGATCAGCCTGTGAGTGGGGATGGTGGTAAATTTACTCCAAAATGAAATGAACTTAGGAAAAAATGCAAAGTATTCACTAAGTGACTGGGAACCAGGGGCTTTTTAAAGGCTTTCCTTCCCTCACCATGCTTGAAGAGGGTAGTCTACCCCATCACCACTCAACCACCTGACACACATACAGAGGTGATTTTCGGTTTTATTTTGTTCTTAAGACTGGGTAAGGGTTTTCTGCCATATGAGAATATCTGTTTCAGGACATTGTCGAGAGGAAGCAAGGCTCTGCCATAAATGTTCAAGGATCTGGAAGAAGTCCAAGAAGCAGGCTTATGATCTGAAAGTGGAAGTCTAGGCTCTACAAAGCTGGGCGAGGTGGGGCACATGGCTACAGAGTGACAGGGTGCCTGGAAGGTACCACAGACCTGTCTCGGTGGCACCAGTGAGGACTGCTCAACACTGGTGAGACATCGTTGAGGCCTGGAGAAGAAAGGCATCTGGCAGACTGGAGTAAGACACATGGGCTAGACAGCAGGAGACAAGATCTGTTCGGAGAAATGGTCCGTGTCAAGTGTACGCTGGCTCCCTTCCACTCACACAAATGATCAGTGCAGCACCCTAAAAAGTCCTATGCCTGTCACTCAATAACCACATTTCCCTGCCTTCCTTCTCACTGCACGATTTCCAAGAACTAGAACTACAGACTTAAAATACTGCTCAGATCCAAGCGTGAGTAACTAGGTGCTCATGCACCATCTTCACATCCCGATTACCCACTGAATGTTGTAAAGGTCTGTTTCTGACATCTACTGCTCTAATTTCAGCAGACTTCTCCACGGCTTCCTCCTCGACCTGATGAAACCAGTGGCTGGGGCCCTCTAGCTCCAGAGAACTCTTCCTTCTTAATTACAGACCCTAAAAGCCACCAAGGCACTGAAATGTCACTTATGTAAGTCTCTTACACTGCACGAAAATCTAGTAGTACCAAGTACTTTTATAACCATTATCTCACTTGATTCTTAAGAGAGATTTGGCAAAAACAACAAAATCCTATTTAATAAGCTCTGCTTAGTGTCCTTTTTCATATTCAAGTTCCTCAAGTTCCAGATTATTTCAAATCAACATAAAAGATGGAAGTAACATCTAGCAACACACAACTTTCAGCCTGCCCTCTTTGACTTACTGTGATGACAGAGAAACTTCAAAGTTTATTTAGTGCTTGGCTGGGTCCCAGCCTGGTACCCTCAGTAAGTGATGGACATGGTGCCTTCTTGTCCCTTTCACACTGTGGGAAGAAGAGGGGAGAGGTGGCAAGCTGGGCTCCTACCTGCCACAAAGCTAAAGTCACCCAGTGAGTCAACCAGACACGCAGCTTCACTCTGAATACTGTCCAGGTCATCTTGGGTGGTGGTTAATTCAGAAGTGGGTAGATTTATGAAATACTTGTACACTTACTTTTTAAAAGCACATCTGGGCTTTAAGTCACAAAGTAAATAGAAGAGTGCTCACTTCATAACAGATTTGCCATGCATCCACCACCTCGTGAGATTCGTTTATTTAGTTGTTTCCAGGCACCTCTAATCTCATGAAGATTGTCCATACCACGATTTCCACTACTCTTGGAACTGTTCATTTACAAATATTTGTTGGAGAGGGGGATTAAATACTCACCAAAGTGTTTCTGTCCATACTTGCTTTATTTGGCTGTCTACCTTCCCCTGGATTCCCACTTTTATTGGTTTAGTGTGTTTTAATTGTTGTCCACATGATAAAGTAGGGGACAGGAGACTCGGGGTCAGATGGACCCAGGTGGGCGTGGTTAAAGGGTCAGGCCCAGGTGGACACCATGTACTATCTTTTAATCGTCCTATATCCATCAGATGTTATAACAAGTAGTTATTTTAACTACGTCTTTCTAAAATTAAGGCAGCCTGCAAGGAGTCACAGTATATAAGGCAAACTGAAAATTGTCACCAGTTGGTAGAAAAGAACAAAAGAAAAATAAAACAAGGCACATAAGATAAAACCAAGAGTGATAACAGGACAAGCAGAGCGATATGTAAGAGCCTGGCCACTTGCTACAAGCATGAAGGCTTTGTCAGCAGCCCACGCAAAGAAAGCAGCACTGCCTCCTGTCAGCGCCCACCGATAAAACAGACTGACTCTTTGAGAACATCACCACGCAGTGGGCAGAGGGAGGACAACTAGTCTGCTAGGAAAACAGTCCAGGGCAGGGCTGATGCTCCTGAAAGCAGGATTTGGGGTCTAACCTCAGTTAAAGAGTACTGGGCACTTGAAGACCCAGAGTCCTGGCCTACAAGGTATGGCCACAGTAACTTCAAGCATGTATAACCAAATGTTACTTAGGTCAGAAAAAAGGTAAGGCTGGGGGGGGGCAGAAGTTAGAGAACGGGGCCAACAATCAAGGTCCAGAATGCACTGACTTTTCAATAGGGCAGCTGGAGCAAAGGCATACTGTACACCTCACGGGACGACAGGAGACACCAAGGAGAGGCCTCAAGGGAGGAGAGCAGGCATCTGCAGCTTCAGGGTGGATGGGAATCGCCGGGGATCATGACACACTGATGGCTGGGTACACCCCAGGGATCCCATATGAAGAGTTCACTTCTGCAAAGTGCTTAGAATACTGTCTGATATACAGTGAGTTGAACAATTAAGTAGCAGTGGTCCTTCTTCAAAAATGTATTCTTATACTTTAACAGTTGCTTTCCCCACTGAACTCAATGAATGTTCATTCATTCATTCTCACAAAAACGTACTGAGTAACTATAACTTATGTGACACTGCTCGAGGTGCTGGGATACAGTAATAAAATAGAGAAGGTCTCTGCTCCACGGAGCTGACAGTCTAACAGAGGCAGAAAACAAAGCAACAATGACAACAACAAACAGAAACAAAACAAAACAAAACAAAACAAAACAGAGAGACTCAGTCTGATGAGGGTATGGAAAGAACAGAAGCAGCTAAGGTGAGAAAGGGAAGTCAGGAAGCCAAGTCCAAAGCCTGAATGACATAAAGGAGCTGGCTATGTAAACTGCTGGGGTAACAGTGTTCTGGACAAAAAGGACAGCAAGTGTAAAGGCCCTGAGGCAGGAATGTCTTTGACATGTGGCAGGACCAGAAAGGCCAATGTGAGCAAGAGGGGAGAAAGGTCAAGATGAAGTCAGATTATGTGCAGGCTTGAAGTCAAAGGCAAGGGGTTGGATTTTATCACAAAAGGGATGGGAAAAGCTTAGGTAAAGACAGCTGGTGACCTGACAACTGCCACCACCACTATTTTTATTCTAAATTTTATGTAGGTCGAGATCATATTTTAAATAGCTTCAAAGTGACTGCTGTGTGGAGACTGGCTAAGGGTGGAGGTGAAGATTGTAAGTTTAGGATAGAAGATAAAAAATGACAGTGGCTTAGACTGTGACAATACGGGGGTGAAGAAAAATAAGCAGACACTGCATGGATTCCAAAGGGGACAGAATTTTTATGAGTCAGATGCAGGGAAGGGTAAAGGTGATGTTAAGGATGTCCCTTAGATTCTTGGCTTGAGCAACTAGATGGATGGTGGTCACATTTACAGAGATAACAAGATGGGCTACCAGGTACTGAGTGCTTAGTACAAGTGAGGCCCTGTTCTCAAGCAAACTTGCAAGAGACCCCCTAAGATCACCACCCCCACTCTAAGCACTGATCTCTAGCAACCCTGCTAAGAAGGTGACAGACAGAACTGTGACACAGAGGGGTTAAATGACTTCTCCAAGGCACACGTTGAGGACGGGGACCTGGGATGTCTGACCTGAGCCTGGTTTCCTGACCACTAAGCTACACAATCTCTTAGCGGGGTAAAAATGGCACAGGAGTTTGAAGATTATCTGAATGCCAGACAGCCTTGACCCAGCACTGAATAAGTCCTCAACAAATGTTTGCCAGATGAATGAATGACATGCAAATTGAGAGATGCTATGTAAATCTTATTGTCAAGAAATCTTGATGGGCATGGTGGCACGCACCTGTATTCCCAACTACTCAAGAGGCCGAGGTAGAAGAATGGCAAGTTTGAGCCCAGCCTGGCCAACTTAGTGACCTGGCAAGACCCTATCTCAAAATAAGAAGACATAAAAAGGGCTGGGGAAGTAGCTCAGTGTGAAGGCCCTGGGTTCAATTCCCAGTAATAAACAAAGGAAATCTTTCAAATAACAAGGATTTCACTCAACTCAAATTTCTTCTAATGCTTAACACGTTTCCTTGGGAAAAGAAAAAAAACTAAGGCAGGATCCTTATTAGAGGCAAACAACACCTTGACGCACCTAGCCTGGGACAGATTCAAGATGAGGTTTAACTAAGAAAACTACCACAGTGGGTAGTTTTTCTTATGGCTATTATGGTCTCTGGAAACTTTGGGAAAAGTCTAGGTCTACCCAAAGACTTACTTTCATCTTCGATCTTCCTTATCGGTTCCCTCCATCCTACGTCTTATCTATTATATTTAAATTGTCAGCCCACCCTTCCAATATGGGTGGCCTGACATAAACAATGTTTCTGAATGGTGGTTTGAGATACACATTCCAGGCAGAACAGCCTGTGTCTTCCTGTCCTACTCACTCTGGGGAGTCATTTCTGGGAGTATGTCCCCTGTGGTCCCAGCAGGAAGACTGGGGGGCATGCACCCCATAAAATCTGAAACCATGACCAACTTGTCCTTTCGGCACAGCAGGGAGGGGGAAGGACCCCGACAGGCCAGGGCAGGTGAAGCTGGATGGGACTCCTAGCCAGACCCCAACACGGAATTAGGTGGACCGTGCTGCCTTTTCCACTAGATTCCTGGAGCTCTCACACTTCTGCAACAGAGTGAATCTCTTTAATGATCTTCCATTCCTCCCAATAACAACACTTCTTTGCTTATTTTATGCACAGTTAACCTGTGCTTACTACATATGTCAACAGCTTACTTGCTCAGCACAAGCACTCTGAGAAAACCCCGTTTTACAGGTGAAAAAACTAAGGCTCTAAACTCAGGGTAACGCCAGGTCTTGGAATCCCAAATCTGTGAGGCCCTTGCTGTGTATAATGGATCCTGAGGTGCTTTATCTACACAATCACCAGGGCACTGTGATTATTAAGCTCATTTTGTGGATGTGGAAATTGCACTCTGGGGAAGGCATTTGGCCATAGTCACACAGCCAGAACTCAAATCTGGCTGCCACTTAAAGCCATTCCTCGTCTAGTGTCTCAGGGCCAGGCCCGGGTGGGCTCCTCTCCCACCAGACGTGGGGTGGTGGAAGGTGCAGGCTTTACTGGCCAAGCAAGCACTAGCCTTCCCCTCTCCCGGCCAAGGAAGGTGTCTAACTCTGCGTGAACTTCCCGAGGGTGGCAGGGTGCGCAGCCCGGCTTTGTCTCAGCCTCACCTGAGAAGCCCACCGGGCCGAGCCTCGGGCTGCCCCGCCTCGGTCTGCAAGGGCAGCAGCAGCGCCTGCTCCAGGCTCAGGCCGGCGACCACAAGGTAACCTGCGTCCACAGCCGACTCCATCTTACATTTGGGGACCATTATTTATTCCCCGTGCTTACAAACACTTCACGGAGTGCCAACCTCATCTGGTCTCCGAATCTCCAACCCCAACTCCCCTGCCCTCCACCTCCCCTTCCTGAACGGTCAGCTCCAAGACCCGAAGTGGGCACAGGATACAAAATCGAAGGTCTGGACACCGCAGTTGCAGGTGCTCCCACCCCGTCAGGAAAAGCCGAAAGACTCCAGCGCGGCCGCGGCCGGCTCCGGGCTGGACGGAACCTGCTCGGGCCACACACACCTCGTTGGTGATTCAGAGTGGAGCAATGGGGGCAGGGGGGAAGGGGGGATGGGCGTGCCCGTGTGTGTGTGTGTGTGTGTGTGTGTGTGTGTGTGTGTGTGTGTGTGTGTGATGTATGCGCACGCGCGCGTGCGTTTTTAAAATCTAGGGTGTAATTCCGCAAAGAAGGTCCAGCACATCGGGCATTCTTAGGGTGGTCAGAGGCTTTGTGTCCACAAGGAATAACACCGAGGGGTATGAGGGGCGATCCAGGAGTTGTCTGCGCCCCGGGAGGAGCACAGGATTCCTCGCCCGGACGGGACACCTGGCGCAGGAAGCACCGGACTTCAGAAGCTGCCGGTGGGTCCGTGCGCCCAGCCTGGGCGGGGGCGACGTGGGGCCATCCCAGGGTGCGCCGAGCCCGGCACCGCGCGGCGTCTGCGGGGTCGCGCTCCCGAATTTGCGTCCGCGGGGTGCGGAGGGTGGACTCGGGAGAACGTCACACCTCCCGCCCCGGCCCGGATCGCGGGTCCTCGGGGCGCCCTGCTCGTCGCCCAGCCGACCCCACCCGGCTCTGGGCTTCCCCGACGGGCGGGTCACGCCCCCACCCCCGCCCCGGGGCGCCCGGGCTGCGTCCCCCTCCTGCCGCGCCGCGCCCCTCCCCGCACTCACGAAACTGTCGCCGCAGCCGTTGTCCGGACACAGCACGTAGAAGGAGACGCCAGGGTCGGCGTAGAAATCCATCCTGCGCTCGGTGTCCTCGGTGGCGATGAGCTCGAAGGGCGTGTTGGAGCACCACTGCTCCGCAGCGTCCGCCAGCTGCTGGAAATCCATCGCCGCGCCGGCGCCCGCGCCTCCTCGCCTGCGCCTCCGCGGCGCGCTCCCCGGCGTGCGGGCGGCGGCTGGGCCGGGCGGCGGCCGGGCTCCCCCGGGTGCTGGCCTCGCCGGCGGGGACTGTTTACCCGCGGTGTGGAGCGCGGGCGGGCGGGCGGCGGCCGGGGACAGCGCGGCCCCGCGCCCGCGGCTCCTCCTCCGCCCCGCCTCCCCCGCCCCCTCGGGCCGCCCGCGAGGCTGGCGCGGCGGAGCCGGGGCGCGGGGCGGCGCGCGGGGGCGGCGCGCGGGGCGGCGGCGGCTCCGCGGCTGAGGGACGCTCTCCCCGGACCCCTCGGTCACCCCTAGATTTGGCCCGGAAAACGGAGCATCCCGGGCCCCTCGCCGGCGCGGCAACGCTCCGGGCCGTGACGTCACGGGCCCTGGCCAATCCGCGGGGCCCGAACCCGCTCCGCGACCCGCGAGCCCGATGACGTCACAGCGTGGGCCCCGCCTCCGCGGCTCCGCAGGTCTGGGGGAAGTGGGGTTCTCGCTCAGCACCCGGTTAGCATCAGTGTGGAGTTGGAGCTCGGAGAGCGTCTTCCTGCCCTCGACTGAGATGCACGGAGCGCGCACAGTAGCGTGCAGATAACTTGGATCTTGCATGAGGCTGGTGGTGGAGGAGCTGAAAACGTCTCAAGAAAACGGAGCTGTTCTTGCTAAAACCTAAATTCCGGCCCCGGACTAATGTAAAGCAATGTCTTCCCCTAACTGATTTATAAGACATCATTTGGAAACTAAGATTTTTTATTTTTGCGTTACCTAAAGCCGAGTATCTTACAAATGAGCCTCCTATGACTAGCTTTAATATGATTCAGCTTGAATTCATGTGGCATAACCTGGAATGATTAACTGTTGGTTTGGAAGAAGAGGAAGTCCTAGTTAAAACAGGAGCAAATGGCCCAACCATTGCACCTGTTGGATGGATGGTTCCCGGCTGCCAGGTACCCCGGCTGCCGTCACTAGGTTGCAGAAAATGCGTTACACACAGCCTTAGAGGCTGAATGACTACCAGCCGACACACACGTTAAATAGCATTTATTCTACAAGCAACATTCAATAAGAGTCTATGTTTGAAGTGTGATGCCTGGACCCAGCCCCTTTCTATCCCTGAGGTTGTAGAAGTGAGCAAGTAGGAGTCTCCACCCGCGGCGGGCAGACAACTCAGCCAAGGGATACTCCCCACGATTCCACTGAATACAAACAGAGATGGAATAGATGTAGTTCTGGAAAGGTGTCTGCTTTGCACATTTCTAGAGCAGGAGTTCTACTCCTCTTGCCTTTCCTTAGTAAATCCCAACTGTATTCCCATAGTGACAGAAACTCCACTTACTTTTTTGGAAGAGGTAGATGGTAAGGCTGGTTATCAGCGCAGAGGCATCCTGAGCGTTGCATTCTTTCTCTCTCTCTCTCTCTCTCTCTCTCTCTCTCTCTCTCTCTCTCTCTCTCTCTCTCTCTCTCTCTCTCTCTCTTCCCCTCTCCTGTTGCGAGCTGTCCTTACCTAGAAGTTTATGCTCTGCAGAACAATTTCCTGGCCTCACTCCAAATTGTTTGAAACAATTTAGATGTGTGAATAATAGGGAAGCATCTGCTGGATACCAAACAAAGATGCACAAGGCCCAGTCTTGCCGTCCAGGAATTTACAGACTGTAAATTAGGATTCTAAGATGGCGCCAAGACCCCTGTTCTCCCCCAGTGTACACACATATTCTCAATCAAACACTAATCTAGATGCTGCTCTGAGGAATTTTGAAAATGTCACTAAGTTCTCAAATATGGAGTTTATTATCTTTGGTAGGCTTTGCTAGTTGGGTGAGCCCTTCAGAGAATGGGCTCTTCCCGGAAGATTCCAAGCGCAAAGTGAATTCATCACCAGGGAGTTTCTTCACTGATGGCTTTGCAAACGGAAAGGGCCGCCTGAACCAGAGAGCAGAGTCTTAGTGCTGAGAAAAATCCCAGCCAACCACCAGCAAGGAGACAGATTTCCATCTTATCCATGGAGAGAACTGAATTCTGCCAACAACCTACATGACCATGAGCAGCTTTTCCCCCAAAGCCTCCAGACTTGAACTGAGTCTGACTGTTACCATGATTTCAGCCTGTAAGACCCTGAGCAAAGAGCCCAGTTATGCCACTGCTGTGCTGGGGACTCCTTCTGTCAGAACTTCAAGCCAATAAATGGATGTTGTTTTAAGCTGCTAAGTTTGTTTAAATGTATTCTACAGTAGTAGGAAACATAAGACAATGCAAGAGACTGGCACATGGATACAAAGATTCAATATGCTGTTGTAAAGTTACAAAATGCCATGTTTTTAAAAATATAGGCACCTCAGGATAGCACAAGCTTCCTAGACATTTTACCTGCTATTTAAAGCGTAATATGTGTTAGTCTAGAAATTCAAAAAATGAAAAATTCCTTGAGTTTGAGAAGAAAATACGTAAAACACATTGCTTTTCTCCTTTTTTCAAAAATGGGGAGTTAAGTTCATACATTTAAAAATCTATCTATTCAGTTGGCTCCAAAATCTACCTATTAAGTAAGGGATGACCATAATTACAATGTTATATTTAACGAATACATTTCGTCAGAAAAAGTGGTCAATGGAGGAGCCTGTGACTTGCCATAGCAGTTATGCAGGGAGATGAAAGAATCCTATAGTCTGAGAAGCAGCGCCCCAGAGAGCATCACTGGAAAGGGGCAAGCCATCCTGGCCCAATGCACGCAGGAGCGGTGACCCGGGTGCAGGGCTGGGTGGGGAAGCAGAGAACAGACAGGTGTGTGGCGCTTCTACTAGTTTTTGTTTCACTGTAAAAAGTGAAAAACAAAATTCAGAGACCAACAAAAATGAAAAATCTACATGAATGAGTTGCTGTGATTTACCCTAAATGCCCAGTAAAGCTCAGGAGAAGAATTTATGTCAGCATCCCTACCCTCTGGCTGGGAAAAGCCAATCTCAATTTTGTTTCTGAATCTGCCAATGTTAGTTTTTTACAAATTATTTTTGTATCCCTCTAAAACGCTTGAATATAGCATGGGATACATAATTTGGCTGTATTTGCCTTAAACCATGTCTAGTTGACCAAATTTACCTGGTAAACATTTTCTTTTTATTTATGCCAAAGAAACAGAAGCATTTGCTTATGGCTGGAGTTTGTAAAAACATTTCTTTGTTACTCATCCAAACACTCCAGCATTCTATGTTGTTCAATCAGTCCCTCCACTTGGCCTTATTTTCAAAGAGGATAGTTTCTCATTCCACCATCTAAACCTCTGCTCCTTCAGTAAAATACAACACAAAAGAACTTCCTTCTCCGCAACATCTTATTTGTGGTGCTAAGAGGCAAACACAGACTTCAAAGTGGTAAACTCATTCTTTTAACATTTTCATTTGTTCCTTTTCTAATCTTAATTATGGTTCTGCCTCTGTTTCATTTGACTACCGAGCCTTACTAGGACCCTGTTCCAGGAGCTCTCTGGAGAGATGTCCTGAGAGCCTTACTGGAGAATTCCTGGGAGGATATGGGATTTCCTCTAAGGAAAGGTGTGTAACCAAGGGATTTGCTAAAAAAAAGTGACTGTTATCATTCTATTAGGGACTTATCTGATAGGACACGCCCATTTACACCGATACCACCACCTGCGCACCAGCGCCTTGGGACGAGTGACTCAAGGGTGCTGCAGTGACCCGGACTGAAGCTGAGGGAAAGAGCATCATATTTCACTGGTAGTATTGATGAATTTGGGGAAATTTATTTCTTCTTAAAGTTCCCTATTTTTGTCACTTTCTCATCACTGGGACAAGATATACAATACCCACAAATTAAAGGATGAGAGTTTTATTTTGGTCACATTTTCAACATTTCAGTTGGCACCATGTTAGAAATGATATGATGAAAGGGCCTGGGTGAAGGAAAGCTGCTCACATCACAGCAGCCAGGAAGCAGAGAGACAAGGGAGGAGCTAGGGATGAGACAAAGGCGATGCACCCCTCCAGGTAACGCACTCTTCCTACCAGATCCCGCCTCTAACAGCAAGACAGCTGTAGCGTTCCCATGATGCAATTGCCTTCCAAAAGCCCCACCTTAGAGCACATGAGAGCTTTGATGGTCATTCTTGATCTAAACTATAACATTTTACCCCTGGCCCCCAAAAGACTCATGTAGATCTCTTTGTGCAAAATATATTGCATGCATCTCTAAAGAGTCGCCAAAATCGTAATAGTTCCAGTACACTGAAAGGTCCTATTCCAGGGTCTTGAGACTCAAGGCAAAGTCTTAGCTGTGAAATTCTATAAAAATAAAAATGAAAGTTAAATACTGCCAACATACAATGCTACAGGATAAATATTTCCAGTCCAGATGGGACAAATAGGCATGTAAAAATCAGACCAAGAAAATGCCAAAAGCCAGCAAGACCAGACTGTACCACATATCTCAAGTTCAGTTGCCAGTGGAGTCTCTGTTTACAGCTGAAAACTCCTAGGCCTCCTGATCTTTATCACCTGTATTTCAACCAGCATCTGGTCTTCTGAGCTCTGACCAGAATTTCACATCAAGCTTGGCACACAGTGTTCCAGAGCTTCTCCAGCTGGCATCTCCAAGCCTTTCCAAACTCCTCCCATGAGCCAATTCCAAAGGCTTTTAAATCACAAGTTCAGATAACAATCACTACAGTGACCCCACTGTTAGTACCAACATCGGTCTTTGTTATATTGTCATACCCAACACTCACAATTTAAAAGAAGATGTTTATTTTAGCTCACATTTTCAGTCCATGGTCTGTTTGCTCCAAGTCAGAATGGACACAGTGGAAGAGTCTGGCAGAGGAAAACTGCTCACATCATGGTAGCCAGGAAGCCAGAACAGAAGGGAAGAACCCAGGAGGGAGATACACCTTTCCAGGTCATGCGCCCAATGACTTGCCTCTTCCCACCAGGCCCTACCTCCTAATAAATCAGCTATAGGGCCCTCCACCATCTAATTGCCTTCTAAAAGGTGCACCTCTGAGGACATAAAATGTGTGTATGTGTGTGTGTGTGTGTGTGTGTGTGTGTGTGTCTGGGAGGGTCATTCTTTTTTTTTTTAACGTGAAAGAAAGCTTTATTTTATTTTTTAGTTTTATTTTAAAGAGAAAAATTTCAAAACACAATAATTAAAGGGTAACAATAGTTAATACATTTCATATTATATTTAAATTAGTTACTCAGAGTACAAGATATCTGCATTTAATTGTCCAAACAATATTAGCACAATTCTTTTTGATGAATTAAGAGAAATTAATAGTATAATTACCTTAACTATCATTTATATATACATATATATATATTATTTCTTTCAGTTTCTCACACTAGGGAAACAATACAATATTTACACGTGCAAGTGTGATTTATTTCACTGTGAGTATAGTCTCTAGTTGCAACCATTTACCTATAAATGGCTCAAGTTTTATCCTTCTTTATGACTGAGTAATACTCCATTGCATAAAAATACATCTTTTTTATCCATTCTTTGGTTGATGGACATTTAGGATGTTTCCAAGATCTAGCAATTACACAGTGTGCTGCTATAAACAGGAGTGTATATTTATTGCTATGGTACAACGTTTTTAATTCTTCTGGGAAGATACCCAGAAGGGAAATAGCTGGGTCAAATTGGACCTCTAATCCTAGTTTTCCGAGGAATCTTGACACTGATTTCCAGAAAGGTGGCACCAGTGTACACTCCCACCAACAGTGGAGAAGGGTTCCTTTTTCCCCACAGTCCCTCCAGCACTTATTATTGGTTGATTTCTTGATACTAGCCATTCTTTCCTGGGTAAGGTAGAATCTCAGTGTTGTTTTAATTTGTGTCTCTCAACTGGCCAGTGATGTTGAACATTTTTTCATATATTTATTTGCTGCTTGTATTACTTCATCTGAGAAGTGTGTATTTATCTCAGATGCCCATTTTTGAATTGCGTCTTTAAATTTAGGTCTGATTTTTTTGAGTTCTTTATATGTTCTTGATAATAATCCTTTGTCTGAAGAACAGCTGGAAAACATTTTTTCCCATATTGTGGATTTTCTCTTCACTCTGTTGGTGGTTTTCCTTGCTGTGCAAAAGGTTTTTAATAAGATGAAATCCCAGTTGTTGATTCTTTGTGATAGTTCCTGTGTGATCAGTTTTTTTTTCCCCATCAAGCCTTTGCCTACACCAATGTCTTCAAGAGTTTTACCTGTTCTATCTTCCAGCAGATTTAATGTTTTTGCTTTGATATTTAGATCTTTCATTCATTCCAAATTTAGATCAATGCACGGTGAAAGATAGGTGTCTAATTTTAATCTTCAGCATGTGTAGAGCCAATTTTTCCAGCACCACTTATTAAAAAGGTTATCTTTCTTCTAGTGAATGTGTTTGGCACCTTTGTCAAAGATAAAGTGGCTGAGTATGTCTGGAGTTGTTTCTGCATCTTCTAATCTGTTCCACTGATCTTCAGCTCTGATTTTTTTCCCCCTGGGACCATGCCATTTTTATCACAATAGTTTTATAGTATAATTTCAGTATAATAAAATAGTAAAGTCAGGGATTGTGATTTCCCCTGTCTTACCTTTGTTGCCAGAACTGCCTTTGCTATTCTAGGTCTCTTCTGGTTTCAGATGAATTTTAGTATCGTTTTCTCTAATTCTGTGAAATATGCTATTGGAATTTTGATCGGAATTGCATTAAATCTATACAATAGTTTTGGAAGTAAGGCCATCACTATATCAGTTCTTCTAACCCAAGAGCAAGGCATGTCTTTCCATTTTCTAATATCCACTTCAATCTCCTTTTTCAGAATACTGTAGTTTTCAATGTAGAGTCTTACATCCTTTGTTAGATTGATTCCTAGGTATTTCTTTTTTCTTTTTTTTTTTTTTTGGATGCCATTGTGAAAGGTGTTTTTTCCCTGATTTCACTCTCAGTGAGTTTGTTATTTGTGTACAGGAAAACTATTGATTTTTGAGGGTTGACTTTGTATTCAACTATGCTACTGAATTTGGTTATTAAATCTGGCAGTTTTTTAGTGGAGTTTTTGGGTCTTCTATGTAGAGTAACCTGTCATCTGCAAATAATGATAATTTAAACTTTTCTTTTCCTATCTTTATTCCTTTTATTTCTTTATTTTGTCTAATTGCTCTGGCTGAAGTTTCCAGGACAATGTTGAATAACAGTGGAGACAGTAGACATGCTTGTCTTGTTCCTGATTTTAGAGAAAAAGTTTTCAGTTTTTATCCATTTAGCATAATCTTGGCTGTTGGTTTGTCACAGATGACCTTTATCAGATTGAGATAAAGACCAACTATTTCAATTTTCCATAGAGTTTTTATCATGAATTGGTGCTGGACTTTGTCAAAAGATTTTTCTGCATCTATTGAGATGATCGTATGATTTTTGTCCTTGGCTCTGTTAATATGGCATATTACATTTATTGATTTGTGTATGTTGAACCATCCCTGGATCCCTGGGATTAATCTCACTTAGTCATGGTGTATAATCTTCTTTATGATTTGTTGCTTTCTGTCTGCCAGTATCTTACTGAGAATTTTTGCCTCTATGTTTATTAGGGAGATTGGTCTGTAATTCCCTAGTTGGATCTTTCTTTAGTTTTGGTAGCAGGGTAATGCTTACTTCCAGGAATGAATTTGGGAGTATACTTCTCTTTCAATTTCATTAAAAAGTTTGAGAAGTAGTGGTATTAGGTCTTCTCTAAATTTCTTGTAGAATTCAGCAGTGAATCTGTCAGGGTCTGGGCTTTTCTTTGTTGGTAGGTTTTTAATTGCATCTTCAATTTCATTGATTATATTGGTTTATTTTCATATCTTCTTGGTTCAGTTTTGGTAATTTGTATGTATCTAGGAATCTGTCCATTTCTTCTGTATTTTCCATCTTATTAGAAAACAAGTTTTCTAAGTAGGTATAGATGACATTCTGGATTTCTGCAGCATCTGTTGTGATTTCACCCTTTTCATTTCTAATTGTGTGGATTTGAGTCTTTTCTTTCCTTTTTTTGATAAAGTTGGGTAAGAGTTTGTCGATTTTATTTAATCTTTCAAAGAATCAACTCTTTAATTCATTGATTCTTTGTATTTTTTTTAGTCTCCAGTTTGTTAATTTTTGCTCTGATCTTTATAATTTCCTCCCTTGTACGAGCTTTTGGCTTAGCCTGCTCTTCTAGAATTTGAGGTTCATCATTAAGTTGTTTATATGTGCTTGCTCTGTTTTCCTGACATGGGTATCTACTGCTACAAACTTCCCTCTTAAGACTGCTTTCATTGTGTCCTATAAGTTCCAATATGTTGTACTATCATTATCATTCAACTGTAAAAACTATCTAATTTCTTTTTTAATTTCATCTGTTATCCAATGGTTGTTCAGGAGGGTGCTATTTAATTTCCATGTGTTTATGAAGTTCTCGTGGTTTCATTTGCCATGAATTTCCAATTTCATTTCACTACAGTCTGATAATATGCATGGGATAATTTCAATTCCTTTGCATTTACTTAAGCATGTTCTATGAATTAGTATGTGATCTATTTTGGAGAACATCCCATGTGCAGCTGAGAAAAATGTGTATTCTGATGTTCTGGGGTGGGACACTCAGTAGACATTTACTAAGTCCATTTGTTCAAAAGTTTGATTCAGTTCTGATATTTCATTGTTGATTTTTTTTGTCCAATTGATCTGTCTTTTTGTGACAGCGGAGTATTAAGATCTCCCAATACAACTGTGTTAGGACTTGTTTGATATTTCATGCCTGTCAGTATTTGTTTTATATAATTGGGTGCACTGGTATTTGTTGCATAGATATTTATGATTGTTATCTCTTCCTCTTGGATTGTTCCATTTATAAGGATGTAGTGACCTTCTTTATCTGTCTTAATCAGTCTTGCCTTGAAATTCACTTTGTTTGCAAATAGAATAGCCACCCTTGCTTTTTTCTGGGTTCCTGTCACATGGAGTATTGTTTTCCATCCTTGGACTTTCAGTCTATGAATTTCTTTTTGAATTAAATGTGTTTCTTGTATGCAGCATATTGTTGGATCTTCCCTCTTGATCCATTCTGCCAGTCTGTGTCTTTTGACTGGTGAATTGAGACCATTAACATTGATGGGTATAACTGATATGTATTGACTTATTGTTGTCATGTTATTTTCTGGTTGTTGGTTCGGGGTGGGGGGTCATTCTTGATTAAAACCATAACATTCCCCAAATTTTTTTAATTGCAAGTTTTCTGGCCTGGTAGAAATAACATTCCTCCCTCTCATAAGGCTAAGACACCAGCCATTAAAATGCACTTTTGCTTCTTCAAAGTAGTTGCTCATATCTGATAAAGTAAACATTATCCTAAAAAATGGATGCTCTGGAGAATGGCTCCTTCCGGGGCCCAGTCTGCCGGACCGGAGCGGCGCTGGCATGGACCAGGACACAACTGAACTGCCTTCTGGGGGCCTCCCCTCTTGGGACCCCCAGAAGAGAACGAGAATGGCTCCTTCCGGGGCCCAGCC
>RJWM01008269.1:0-16786 GCA_004363535.1 Dasyprocta punctata | reverse complement strand
TAATAAAAAATGGATGCTCTGAGTAAGACTTGGTCATGCAATTGACTTATCCAATTGCATGGTAGTAAGAAAGAGAACAGATTCTTGTTGAATCTTTTCTAATAACTATATATTACCATAAACTGTAAGGAGATTCAATAAGTTTCTGAATTCTTTCAGGTCAGTGAGAATCAGATATCATTTTAGATGTTTCATTTTAGTTTACAAAAGCAGAGTCTACTAAAGTTTATAGGTTACAGACAACATTCAAACAAAATCAACTACAGTGTATTTTAATTAAAAAACACAATGAAATTCCCCTTATCACTTCATTTAGACTTTCTTAATTTAACTCTTATTCTGTGTATTTCAGTCTTCTTGCTAAAAAAAATCATGGCGATCCTGATATAGGATCTACTAGTATGGTTGAAAGTTATCTGAGGGATGCTGGTTTGGATGCCTATAACCACACATCTGTGTTTTAAAGTTTCAGTGATCTCAAGTACCTGATACAGTCGTTTTCCACGAGGCTCTATCCTTAGTTGAAGACAAAATCTGGGCTACAACTTATAGCAGAGATCTCAGGCAAGCATTTGAGTAAAACAAAAACCATCTATAGATGACAAAAACTTAAACTAGCTATGGTTAATTTATAACTACTAATCCTTAAAGGTCAGTTTGGGGGAGGTCAGATGAACAATTAACCAACAAGGCTATTTGATTGCCTGTGTGATGTGCCCAATAAAGATAATAAAGACATTGCAAAAAAAAAAAAAAAAAAGGCAAGCTCTCACTAGGCATAGTAACCTTATATTCAAAGCAAAAAGATAAATTTTGTGGAGATGGGAAGGGATTCTGGGGACGGAGGGGAAAATAAAAGGGAGGGGAGGAGAAGGGGGAGTAAAAAAGGATCAAGACGTGATATGTGTATGTGCCAATCTCCCATGATAGATATGTTTATTATGTATCACAAACACGTAAAAATAAATAAATATTGCTTCCAAACCTGATATAAAAACAAAGCAACCTGACCTACAGAAATTTAGGAAGATAATTTTTGTGGAGAAAAAACTGTTAAGATTTTGATGGACATATGAGATATAATGTGAGATATAATGTTCTAAGAATATGAAGTAAAGAGGTTCAGGAGTAGGACCTAGGCATCTTTGTTTCTAAAAAACTTCCTAAGTAAGTCTGATGTGCATCTCCTTGTGCAAATCACTGGCCTAGAAGATACTAGATTCACATTAAAGATAAGACCATGGCCAGGCCAAGGTAACATTTTATAGTATTTGAAATTCGAATTGAGAATACCACACTCTTGGCAGGCGATATCATCAAGCAGACCACTGCCAGGACTCAGATAAATATAGAAAAACGCAACAAATCTATCTCTTAAGAGTTTTGATCAGGATTTTCCTAGAGGGCAAAAACAAATCATGGAAAGTCAGAGCATTGATGAATCTCCAGAGGCTTCCTATTGTATTTTATCTATATGAATTTAATGAGCAGAAGACAGCATCTCTTCTAACTTGCTAACCCTTCTCATCAAGTCCTGCAGTAGCGACACATTCAAGAAACCTAGCACCTCTGTTTTCATAAGGTCAAAAAAAAAAAAAGAAAAAAGAAAACATTTCCAGTGGCCCACTAGAAGATCTCAGGGATAGTTTTATGAAATTTATCCTGGTTTTTGTACATTTAGAAACAGTTAAAATGGTAATTTTTAATGTGCCATATATTTTACCACAATACCAAAGTAAAGAAAAGTGGTAAAAAGTCCTATCTTTGTTTTAGTTTTTCCAGATTTAAGATCTGATTTGGGGAAGATGAAAATTTAAAAAAAAAAAACTTTTCAGAAGATATTTGCACACTTGATTAAGATTGGATAATGGGTGACTGAGAAACAATACTTTTTTCACTTATTTTTTTAGGGTCATAATTAAGCATTTAAAAATAAGCATCAGGGAGCTGAGGCAGAAGGATTGCCAATTTCAACACCAGCCTGGGTAACTCAGTGAGATCTTGTCTCAAAATAAAAATGATTTTACTTCTTTCTTTCTTTCTTTCTTTCTTTCTTTCTTTCTTTCTTTCTTTCTTTCTTTCTTCTTTTGTGTGTGTGTGTGTGTGTGTGTGTGTGTGTGTGCACGCGTTTGAGACAGGGTCTTGCCATACAGTTCAGGCTTAGAATCCTTGTTATCAGTTAGGTTACGTACCAAATAATGGCTATCCTTCTATATAGAAGGTGAAGGCATCAATCAGTAAAGCATGGACAGAAGCCCATCAAAATTGGGCAAAGTTTGCTAAGATTCTAACATTACAAAGGTATTTCTCAGACTCAAGTATTACAAAGTAAAATAAGTTTTAAAAATAAAACTCATTTTCTAAGTATTAACCTCCTTTCATATTTCATAAGGCATTGACTTTATTCTTTAGGACGTTTCTCAGGGGGATTTGCAAAGTCAAAACTAATTTGATAATACTAAGGTATCATTTATGCTAACATACAAGACATTCATCATTGCTATCTTCAAATGAATAAACACTAAAAATTTTTCAATTTCTGTTTTTAAATCAGTAAATGCTGATAGTTATAAACTACATAAAAAATGTTCCTTGGGGTCCTCAACAAGTTTGAAACAAGTAAAAGGAAACAGAAACTTAAAGAAAGCACAAAAACCACTGGTTTAGGAAAAAAATAGTTTTTCTTTAGAAAATAAGTATACACACAGTTGTATTTGTTAGCATTGCTTTTAGGTTAGTCTTAATGACTAACGTTAAAAAACTTTTAACTGAAATTATTAACACTGCTTACGAGGATCCAGGGATGCAGCCTCTCTGTAATAGATAAAGAAGAAACAAGAATACATACATAAAGTTAGATTATGATCAGTAATGAATATTTTTATATTCTACCTTCATTGATATTGTGAGCTTCTATTTCCATGGGTTTTGTAGCCAAGGATTCTACCAACTTTGGATCAAAAATATTCGGAGACTTTCAGGAAAATGACAGATGGTAAGCGACAATAACTCAGCCTCTCTAAGATTCGGAATCTAGACAATGGAAAATAACAACTTGGGGAAGAAAAGGGGAAGGGGGAGAGATCCATGGGAACCAGGAAGGATCTGACAGGAAAATTAAAACCTGCAGATAAATTGAAGAGACAGAACACAACACAGACAAGCTGCACTTTCTCCTCAGCTCCCTGAGCTTGGCTTGTGGAAAAAGTAGACTAAATCTGCAGAGGAAAAGTGAAGGGGACTCCAAAGAGCTAACAGACATAGATGCAAAATTCCTCAATATGATACAGGCAAACACAATGCAGTAAATCATCAAAAAGATCATATATCATGACCAAGTAGGATTCATTCCACAGATGTACAAATCAACATACACAATAAGAGTAATACATCACATAAATGGAAGCAAGGACAAAAATCACATGATTGGCCGCACAAACATAGAAAAAGCATTTGACAAAAACCAACATCCATTTGTGATTAAAGAACAAGCAAACAAACAAGCAAACAACTCTGAAGAATATAGGTCTGGGCCAAGGATATAGCTCAGTAACACAGTAACTTCTTGGCAAGCTCAAGGTCCTGAGTTTGATTTTCAGTACAAAAAAAAAAAAAAAAAAAATAGGTCTAGAAGGTCTTCACCACAATCTGATAAAAGCCCTGTAAAGAAGAGAAGCTGAAAGCTTTCCCTCTAAAATCAGGAACAAGATAATCATGTCCACCCTAACCCCTTCTTTACAATATAGTTCTCGAAACATTAGCCAGAACAATTACACAAGAGAAAAAAAAAACAAAGGGTTGTGAATAGGAAAGGAAGTTAAATTATCATTATTTGCAGATGACATGATCCTCTACACAGAAGACCCAAAAGATTCACCAAAAGACTCCTAGAATTAACCCAATTCAGATGCAGAGCAGGATACAAAGTCAACATTCAAAAATCAACTGGATTCCTATACAGCACTGACAAACTCATCAAGAGAGATACTAGGGAAACAATACCTTTCACAATTGCATCAAAAAAAAAAAATAGAATACTTAAGAATTAACCTAAGCCAGACTTGCAGATCAATGGAACAGAATAGAGAATGCAGAAACAACTCCAGGCTCACTCAGTGTCTTAGTTACTTCCTTGTTGCTTTGACAAAACACCTGATACCCACAAGTTAAAGGAGAAGAGGTTTATTATAGCTCACATAGTTCATAGTCAGCTGACTCCAAGGCAGGAGGCCTGGCAGAAGGGCATGGCAGAGGAGAAACAGTTCACAGAGTGGAGAGCAAGTAGCAAGCCTTCTGGACTTTCATCCCATAGTCTATAAGCTTATTGAATGGTGCCACCCACACCCAAGGTGGGTCTCTCCATTATCCACACCCAGAACTGTGCTAAACCAATCAGTGGACTAATTTAGTCATCACATATTCACACACCCTAGATCCAGCTACCTCCAAAAAGCCCCATCTATGAAAACACGAAGTGTTAGGGGAACATCTTGATACAAGCCATAACTCATAGCTACTTTATCTTTGACAAAGGAACTGAATACTTTTCTGGAGAAAAGATAGCCTCTAACAAATGGTTCTGGGGAAACTGGTTATCCACATGCTGAAGTTTGAACCTAGACTCATATCTCTCAGCATGCATTAAACTAAAATCAAAATGGATCAAAAATCTACATACCAAAACAGAAATACTTAATCTGCTAGAAGACAAAATAAAACTCTTGAAGACACGGGTGGAGGCAAAGACATTCTGAACAGAAACCCAGGTACACAAGTAATAATACCAAGAATCAACAAATGGGATCACACCAAATTAAAAAGCTTCCGCACACCAAGGGAAACCACTAATAGAGTGCAGAGAAAATCTATATATTGGGAAAAAATTTTGCCAGCTACTCCTCAATGGATTAATATCAAGGCATATAAAGAACTCAAAAACATTAGACTGCCACCATATTTTAAAGACCCAGTCAAAAATGGGCATCTGAAATAAATACATACCTCTCAGATGAAGAAATACAAATGGGCATTAAATACATGAAAAATTGTTCAACATCACTGGCTATTCAAGAAATGTAAATTAAAATGACACTGAGATTCCATCTCACTCCAAAAAGAATGGCTATCATCAAAAAATTAAAAAAAAATAAAATAGAAAAGGGAATATGGCATAGTGGGTTAGAAGTTGGATTCTAGACCAAAAAAGGAATCAATTGATAACAGATGCTGTAGAGAGTGTGTCCGTGTAGGCGCCTTTTTCATTGTTGGTGGGAGTGTAAGCTGGTACAACCACTTGGAAATCAGTATGGAGGTTTCTCAAAAATATATAAAAATTCCATTTGACCCAGCTATTCCCCTTCTAAGTAGCTTCCTAAAAGAGTTAGACAAGTTACAGTAATATATACATACTCCTGTTTATAGCAGTACAGCTCATAATAGCTAAATCTTGAAAGCAGCCTATATGCCCATCAACAGATGAATGGATAAAGGAAATGTGGCATTTACACACAATGAGTGCTACTCTATCATAAAGAAGAATAAACGAGTCACTTGCAGGAAAATGGATGCACCTTGAGACCATAATGGTAAGTGAAGTAAATCAGATACAAAAGCATAGAAATATCACATGATTTCTCTCAGATGAGAGACACAATACAGGTGCAAAATAAAAGACAGACAATAGGAAAAAAAAAAAAGAAAAAAGGTATTGCAACCCAACATCTAAACGTGTATCTTGATTTAGTATAATTATCTTATTTGTTTTGTATGTTTTTTGGTCTGTTGGTCTGGCTGTTAATCTGTAGTTACCATAATTAGCTTGACAAGGACTTTTAAAATAAATAAATGAATATGAGACTGGCCAAAGAAATTTTTTCAAAAAGGAGTGTGGGGGAAGGGGAAAAAAAGAATTGAGATGTTATATATATGAACCAGTTCCTCACAATGAGTGTAATCATTGTTTACTGCAACCATATACTAAAAAATTTTTTTAAAATTAAAAAATAAAAACATAACACTATAGTATAGTACAGTGGTTATGGAATTCAGACTGCTTGGGTTCAGAAGTAGAAAAAAATATATCTAGCTATTATGTCTAACAAATTGGGAAAAATCGCATCTGTATTGACCATGCACAGACATTTTTCTTGTCATTTTTCACTAAACAATACAGTATAACAAGGATTTATATAGCGTTTACATTGTATTAGATATTGTAAATAATCTAGAGATGATTTAAACTATAAGAGGATTATATACCTTAAATGCAAATATTGTGTCATTATGTATAAAGGACTTGAGTATTCACGGATGTTTGGTATCCACAGGAATCCTGGAACCAGTCCCTTGCTGTTAGGAGAGATAACTATACTAGAAGGTTAACTCAAATTATTTAAGTAAAGAAAAATTAAGTGCATTGAGTTGATGACTGAGAAGTTCATGAATTACACAACTTCAGGAATGAATGCATCTGGTGCCTAAGTGAAATCATTGGGCCTCCATCTCTACCTTTTGGTTCTGCTTTCCTCTGTGTGGGCCCCATTCTCCCGCAGGCCATCTCCTCATGCTGAAAAGACAGTTCCAAGAAACTATAAACTCATGAGAGCCTCAGTGACTCAGAGCTCACAAAGTGAGAGATTCATATTCTGTTCTTTATAGTTTCTGATTATTCACCCTAAAGAGTCCTTAATTAGCTCTCTTGATTCTAAACCTCCCCCCTGGGGTTAACCCAGAGGACTGTGATATTCAGAATGCTCAGTCAGCGTTTCCTGTCTATCCCTGTGTTTGATCAGGGATCTCAATCAATGGACCTAATACATCACTCAGGTGTTCTGTGAATTGAATGTGATACTAAAAATTTTCATGTCAAGATAGTCTTGTTTAGTGCAGAGAATAAAGGTTCAAAAGACCTGTGGTTTAGCTCTGGTCCTACCACCTCCTGTGTGACCTGGGCTAAGTCATCACTTTCTCAGGCATCACTGTTTCAACTATAAATGAAGTGAGTAAGATTATCAGTGATGACGAACCTTTTAGAGCTTTCAATGATAACAAATAGCCCACTGTGGCATATGTGCCATAGGTTCGCCACCATTGGATTAGATGATTTGAGATCTAAACGTCTATGGTGATATTTCATTAATTCAGAGAAAATCAAGGTTCACTCTGTTCCAGGACTCAGAACCAACCAGAAGTAGTTTCTAGTTGTCTTCATAGAAGGTATTCTGGTTTTCAGTAATGGAAACTCATTTAAGTTACCATGGGGGAGAATAAGTTAGGGAAGCTTTGTATACAAATCTAGAGAATCTCAGAGAGCCCAAGGACAGTTAAGGGCCATAGGAGAACCAAAAACTGGGAACTGGAAAACGATGAGAAACTATAATTTCCTTTTTATTTCCCTTACCTCCCTTTCCTCATTTGTTTGCCCATCTCCCTTTCTAATCAGAATTTTTTTATGTATTCCTTAATGCACACATCAGTTCCCCTCTTCTCTTTAAACTTTCACTTTTTCTGCTTCTGCAGGCATATGAATGAGAATGATTCTCCACGACGGCAGCCTCCGCTCAGCAGTGTCTGTACCCTTCATCCCAGCTAACAGGCAGGCATCTGTGTCTGAATTCACCCCAATCAGGTGTCCATTCTTGGCTGGGATGGTGCAATCATCGATCACAGATGTGGCCATCTTGTGGAAATAGGGCTTTTCTCAGTGAGAGGGAGTACAGTACTGGGTTGGGAAGATACTCCAAGTGACATTAACTTCTTTACTACCATAAAGAAAGAACTTTTTAAGCCTCTTAGATAGATATCTATGATTTTAAAGTAGCAACAACAGCAAATGTCTTGGGAGGGAGTGGATTAGTACTGTAGAGGAAGCTGAACATGAGTCACAGTAAATCTATTTAAGAGACAAAGTGGGGGAAGAGCACAGTGGGAAATGGAGCCAAAAATACAACACATACACAGTTTTAGGATCTTGCATGATCTGTGTATACTTGGGAGCGATGGGACAAGATCCATGTGTAGATCTGATGGTATTTCTTGTCTGAACCTAATTAAAGTAGCCAGATGGATCACTTCCTATAGAAGCTCCCAAGCCAGTGTGTTCTGCTTCTACCTCTTAGAAGAGAGGCCATCTGAATGATACATGCCCAGGCAGAGTCACGAGTTTTGCACTGACATTCTTACCTCTTTGGTCATAGCTCTTGGATTTCTTTATATAGAAGTTTCCCAACTGATGAAGTGGTTACCTCCCAATAAACACACGGTAAATTGAAATTACATTTAAGTCAAAAATGCATTGCATCCACCTAAGCCTCCAGACACCCTCATTAACAGCACAGCACAGTGCTGTTAAAGCACCAGGGCTTTCTTCTTGTGATTGTGGAGCTCACTGGGAGCTGCAGCTGTTGCCCAGCAGAGAGAGAGCGAGACAGAGAGAGACAGAGAGAGAGGATCAGACTGCATAGCACTAGCCCAGGAAGCATGGCTTCTGCCAACTGTGGATTGCTTTTGCATCTTTATAAGTCAAATCATGTAAACCAGGGACCTTTTGTACACACTGTATGAATCAAAGTATACTGCCTTCCCCTACAGATCTCTCAGGCACACCAGGCTCCGACTTCCTCAGTTCTCAGTGGCAACTGTAGCAAACTAGAGGGAAGGAGTTTCTACACGCTGGCTGCAAGCAGCACGAGGCCAAGGCGGGGAAAGTTTGAGCACTCAGCTTACAGGACTGACCCACCCTGACAATGCCACCATTGTCCCTGCACACAACACTTAGCTAGTCCTGGATCTTTGACCCTACTTGTTTATTGATTCAGAAATTTAAACAGCGTTCCCTCCAAAATGTATCTCTGGGCTGAGAAACAGAGATTAAAAGTCACAAATGAATGCAGTTGACTCATTTTTCATGTAAAGGAACAGACATCAATAACCTAAATTCTTTGTCCCTTTGACCAGACCAGGACCTCTCTGGGTTTGTTTCTGTCAGTCAGCCTGAACCACTGATTTCTGATCAGCCTCTCATAGAAGGAAAAAGAAACATGGCTGGGTCAAAGGAGACCTGACAAAAAGGAGAAGATACATGCTTTTTTTGTGTGAACCCTGCCCTTTTGCTTCCTAATCTAATCCCAGTATGCATCTCTTGGTTCCGCCATTGGATCTTTGCTTCAGGTTTTCCACAAAAGGTAAAATAAATTGATCACAAAATGAACCATGATTTGCTTCAGTAAAGAAAAAGCCAGAAATCATATCTTGGAGGAGTTAGACTAAATTTAAAAACTTTTATTGTACATTTTGGATTGTATATACTTTTTCAGTTTCTTACACTAGGGAGACAATACGGTAATTACACATGTGAGTTTGATTTATTTCACTTATGAGTATGGTCTCATTAGTTATTGGAAAAGAACAGTTAATACTGTTATGATTAGATCAATTTTATATGTCTATATCTGTTAATCTAAAGAACCCTTTTGAAAGTAATGATATACAATATTAGAACCATTGTCAAATTCCTATCATCTTGTTTTGTAAACCTATACTGTTATTGTATTGTATTTGTTGTTGTTGTTTGTTTATCTCTTGATTTTTGTTTTTCTTTTCTGTGTCTTTTTTCTCTTCAATAAAAAAAAATAAAAAATAAAAACTTTTTTTGAGATAGAGTGGTAGAACCACAAAACTTTCCAGGAATAAGCAGCTGGAGTACCCATAGAGTAGGAATTTGAGCATAAAGACATTCTTCTAAAATTTTTAAAGGAATTCTGTGAAAGATTGAAACAGTTTTTAAGCTCTTTTACTCACTTATATGGCTGTAGAATAAAGGAAACTGCTGGTGATTTTTACAGAGATAATTTAAAAAATTCTTATGAAATGTTTGAAATACTTTTAATTACTTATAGTAAAATATATGTAAAGTTTGTCACCAATGACATTTAGCACATTTACAGTGTTGTGTAACCTTCACCACTATCTTTTCATCACCCCACATGGAAACTCCATCTCCATTCCATAGTCCTGTCCTAGTCTTTCTTCTTCCTCTTTTGTGGGTTTACCTTTTCTAAATGTTTCATATAAGTGCAGTCATATAATATATGACCACTTGTGGCTGGCCTCTTTCACTTATGTAATATTTTCAAGGTTCAAGCATGCTGTAGCATGTAGCATCACTTCCTTCTTATGGCTAAATAATATTTCACTGTACAGATATACCACATGCTGTTTATCCATTCATCTCTTGGTAGATATTAAGTTATTTCAACCTTTTGTCTGTTGTGAACAGTGCTGCTATGATCATTTATGTATGTTTGAATGCCTGCTTTCCATTCTTGTGGGTATACACCCAGGAGTGGAATCGCTGGGCTGCATAATAATTCTATGTTTAACTGATCGAGGAAATGCCAGACTGTTTTCCACAGCAGCTGCATCATTTTACATTCTCACCAATAATATACAAAGGTTCCAATTTTTCTCCTTTCTGCCAGCACTTGTTATTGTCTGTTTGGGTTTTCTTCCTAATTATAGCCATCACAGTAGTATAAAGAGATATCTCATAGTGGTTTTAGTTTGAACTTTCCTAATTATTATGTTCTTAGCTTTTGCATGGCATAGAAAAAAATATCTGCTCTCTGAAGCATGGATTGTACCTGAGAGGATTAATATTCTCAGGGCTAAGAATACAGTTGGTGATTAATCATTACCTGTTAACAAATTCCTCTTTACAAAAAGAACCTGAGCTTTGTGTATCAGCTCTGTGCCAAAAAGAGTTAACATTTAGCTCAGGAGGTCAGAAGATCAGAGCACATAAACACATCCAAAGATTGTGACAACAGGTTCTAAGCTGGCAAATTCACACCTCGAGATGAAGTGAGAGGGAAGCCTTAGAAGCTCTCCAATCCATTGCACCAAATGGTGGCTGAAGGTCAATTACAGTTAAAGCAGGTATCAGCTTCTGTTTTCATCTCCCTTTTCATTTTTAATACAATGTGTCTTGGCAGAAACCTCTTAAGGCAGATGGGTGCTCACTTTTCAGAGGTGTTTGCTGGATTAATGTGAGCAAAGCGCTCTGTGATAAGACTTCTCCTGCAACGGCAGGGTGGGGCACTCTTATTAATGAGACTTCCAAGGCTGAGCATTTACCGCATGGGAATACTGTCCCAGGCAGTTTATTAATAGCTGAGAATGTAATGCACAGCACTCAGACATTATCTCAATGTTAATAATAGCTCCTTTCCCGCCTGTAGCACTAGTACCGTCTGGGTTCAGGTCTGAGCTTGGACACTTGTTACTGATAAGATTAAACTTCTGTGAGCATCAGTTTTTTTAATCAATAAAGCTAGAAAATAAAAAGTCCATCTCTTGGAATTGCTTTCAGAATATGCTAAAATAACCTGGGTCACTTCCTGTGATATCTGGCACATGGAGAGAAGTCAGTTCACGTTAGCTTCCTGGGCCTTCACATTAGTCCTCCTACTTGAGTTGACGGGAGAAGTGCACGCCAGCCCCACAGAGCCTGGGAGTCATCATCTTTGTGCTGTCTTCTCAGTTCGTAACTATTTCCAGTTGCCTGGTCACTGTGCCCTGACCCAAGGTAGTGGACACACAGTGCTCACATCGATGCCCCTCAGGTCACTGCTGGTTAAACAGAAGGAGACAGAAATGGGACTGAAGTGGGCCAACCATGTTCTTGTCCAATAATTCTGGAAACAAGGCCAAGAGACAGATGGTGAGAATCTGTATGTGGCTAGAACCATGTCAGATAACTTAGGCTCTGATGCCACTATAGCCTGGCATATGGTCAAAGAAGCGGAGAGAGCAGAACCTCAGAAGAGGGAGGCAGATGTGCACGGGGAAGCAGCAATGAGGCCAAGAAAGACCTCAGCGGCTTTCCAGCCCTTTCCTGAGTGAGTCCTTCCTGACTGAGCTGACCCCTTGTATTTTCCCACGGGGTCCCCTGAGATGCCCACCTACCTAGTTATAATAAAAGCCCTTTTGGCCCTTTCTGGTTTGATGGGAAAAGGTTCCATGGGTCACAAACTCAAACAGGTGAGCAGTTGAATTTTATTTTCTTGTGATACAATTTAATGTTCCTTTTGAGGCCTCATTCAACCTGATAGCAGGAAAACAATCAAATAAGCTCCAGATAAACTCAGACATTTTCGCATTTTCTCTGGCATTTTAAGTTTCACTCAATGCAGGATTCTCTCATGCATTTTTTCCTCTTCAAGGCAGTATCTCAGGGCTCACTGGGTATCTTGGCAGGGGAAGCACTTAGTTCAAGCTCATACCCTGGGGAGAGGGATGAGATGGAACACAACACAGACGTGATGTGTTCCATCTCATCCCAGGTCATCATGACCTCGTGTTGGCATTTTAAACTATTGTTTCTATTGTAAATTTTAAGAACCTAACTTGGAACTAACTTAAGTCTCAAGAACCTCACTTCCAGTTGGGGTGTGGTTGTACATACCTGTAATCTCAGTATTCGGGAGGCTGAGGCAGGAGGATTGCTATGAGTTTGAGGCCAACCTGGGTTACATAGTTCAAGGCCAGCCTGCACTACATAGCGAGATCCTGTCACAGAAAAAAAAAAAAAAAAAGGAACAAAAAACACCAGAAATAAAAACTAAGAACCTAATTTCCATAACAAAACATTTTTATTAAGAATTTTAAACAAGAACCTAATTTTGAACCGCTATCCATTTGGCTGAGACACTGAACAGTACTGATAACTGGGGAGGACTACAGGGCATCTTCTAGGAAATGTGTACATTACCACTCCACCATGCTGCGTGACAGCAGCTGTGAGCCGAGAACCTATCTCCCAAGCATGCTTTCCATGCTTCGAGCCTGCCCACTTCTCACAACTTCCAGGACTGTCTCTGCTCAAACGTTCAATCTGCCTTCCTCAATCATTATGTCACCTGGGGTGTGGATGGTGCGGGGCAGATGGAAAGGCTGTGGCAAAGTTAGACTGACATTTGCCAGACCAAGTGAAACACAATGCCCGTTCTTCTGAAACCCAACTGCTTTTAGAAGGAGGGAAGGAGGGGTGCCATTCCACATAGCATACTTGTCATTCCCAGCCTTGGTTTCGGGTCATCTTTAGACTCTGGCCTGCGGAGAGATTTGCTATTCGGTTCTCGCAGCCTGTACGCAGCAGCTGTGTTGGAGGACTGCTTCAGACATTCCAAGCTTCCCTGAGAGAGCAATTTCCACCAAGAATGCTACAACAGGGGAGTGTCCAAGTATTTAAGGTTTGCAGCAGATTGGCAACCAGAAAAATAAGTGACTCAGAATAGTCAACGAAAATCAGTTCTGTGGGAGAGATACATTATCTTCTTTAAATATAAGGCATCTATCAGTGGTACAAAGTAAAGTAGAATTGTAGGGCTCTTAGCATAGGTCTTTTCTATTTCTAGGTCACAGGCTACAGAACAGTAAATGCATGAAAACGCTTCTCATTTATCCTTAAATAGCCTAAGATGGAAGTGCTTCCTTGGTTGCTTTTAAATGGCTTTTAATGATATAAGAAAAAAACTACAATGTATTAGGCAACAATGACATATGTAGTCAGGTGTACACATATGAATCCAGTTATGTAGTAATACATATATCCTTTCATATATATATATGAAAAAAAGAAACCCTGATTTTATTTCATAATGGCCCCAAAATGCAAGAGTACTGATGCTGGCACCGGGACCATCCTAAAGACAGCTGTGAAGTTACAGTCAACTCACAGGCCCTAAAGGGCCCCAGGGCCTGTTCCCCAAGGCCGTGTCCTCCTCTGCCCATGCCATCCTTTCCCCACTGTGACCATGCTAGCGCCCTGCTGCTGCCAGCAGTATCCTTTGGAAATGTTGACAAACCCGCAACAGATCTGACGATGTCTATACTGAACATGTCTGAGATCAGCTACTTCTATACTGACTGGGGCCAATGGCTGGAAACAATCCATATGCGGCAGGAGAAGAAAATTCAGCAGAACTCAGTGTAGATGCTAAAATATATTCTTTGCCTTCAAGACAGGTAGTGGCTCTTCAGTTAAGATCTATTTTTATTAAGTACAAATCCAAGTCATTCTGTGAAAAACTCTTTTCCTGGGTAAAAATAATAGCAGCTTTGCCAGAGTTACATTTTTTCCAGCAGCTGCTCATACCACAGACAGGACCTACAGCTTTGTGGCACTCACTTCTGGTACCTGCTTATGCAGTCTACGCAAAAAAAGTGTTGAGAATAAAATAAAGAACCTTAACTAGCAAGGAAAAAAACAAAACAAAACAAAACAAAACAAAACAAAACAAAACAAACCCTCTATGCATCCCTGAAATGAGTGGCTTTGCCTACTGTATCAGATTCTGGGAGAAAAGCACTCTATGATGATGAAAGCTGTCTTAAAGACATGAAAATGGTGGTTCTGCTCAAATTCGTTTCCGAAGGGGTCACCCCAGATGCTTCAGTGCCTTAATGAGTGGCTACAGATTATCAAACCACAGAGTCTGCCTTGCCGTGGGAAACACTGATTTCTTAGAAAGTACTCTCTAGCAGTGGTCTTCTCTCTGCACTTTCATGATCTGTTTTTCAGTTTTATATCTTGTGTCCTGAGACACTTAATACCAACACAGCTGTTAAATAGTCTGTATAAAAATCTGTATTACCCAAGAATGTATTAGGAAATAGATATTTTTTACAGAAAATGTCAAATAAAAATGGAAGAATGAAAGGTCACTTCCCATGCCTTTCATCAAATACAACAAATGTAAAATTTGCACAATAAAAGTTTATTTTCTGGGTTAAAAAAATCAACTCACAGCCAGACGTGGTGGCACATGTCTACAATCTCAGCATTCGGGAAGCTGCAGCAAGAGAATTGCTGTAAGTTCGAGGCCAGCCTGAATTACATAATGAGACTCTGTCTCAAAAACAAAAACAAAACCCAACCAAACCAAAAAAATGTCACAACTCACATCATCACAAGAAGAAAAAAAATAAGTATGGTACAATAAGCTATTCTGAGAGACTACATTCATGTAACATTTATCACAGTAAGTAATTGTTCTTTTATTAGTCACTGTGGTTAGTATCTTACCATGCCTAATTTATAAATTAAACATTAATATAGGTATGTATGTGAAGGACACAAAAACATAGCATATGTATGGTTCAGTCCCATCTGTACTTCCAGGCAAGCGCAGGGAGTCTTGGAATGTATCCACCTTGGGGAAGTGGTTAGTACTGTATTACATTATTAATTTTTTAAGATTATGGTAAGATATTCATAAGATAAAATTTGCCACTTGCATCATTTTAAAGTGAGTAAGTCAGTGGCATTTAGTATGTCCACAATGCTGTATGAACATCACCAATATTGAGTTCTGAAATACTTTCATTTTTCCAACAGAAATTCTGCAAATGTTACACAAAATGCCCCACTCCTCGTCTCTCCAGAACCTGGTAATCACTCAGTTTCTGTCTTTTTACATGTGCCTATTCTGGATATTTCATCTGAGTAGACTCATTTCATATAAATGTCCTTTTGTATTGGACTTACTTCCCTTGATACAATGATCTCAAGGTTCACTTTGTAGCAAGCATCAGAACTTTATTTTTTTCTACTGCCAAATAATATCTCATTGTATAAGTGACGTTTTGTTTATCCATTCATCTGTTGCAAGACATTTGGACTGTTCCTACCTTTTGGCTATTGCAAATAATGGTGCTAATTCTGGCATAAGTCTCTGCTTTTGATTCCTTTGGGTTTATATTAGGAGTGGAATTTCTGGGTCACGCAGTAATTCTCTGTTTATCTTTTTCTGTGGTGAGTGCTGAGAATGCAACTCGGGGCCTCACCTGTGCTAGGCATGTGCTCTATCATCCAGCCGCACCCCTGGCCCTATTTCTGAGGAACTGACAAACCCCTGGCCCAGCAGCTGTTCCACTTCACATTCACCAGCAACACGCAAGGGTCCCAGTTCCTCACAGCCTCACCAAATACTTACTTTCTGTGCTTAAAAACTATTATTAATTGTCATGTTAGTGGGTATGAAGTGGTATCTCACGGATTCAGTCTGCATTTCCCTAATCACTAATGATATCTTTCCATGTGCTTGCTCTCTGTTTGTGTATTTTGATTGGAGAATGTCTATTTTCTTTTGCCATTTTAAAACCAGGTTGTCTTTTGGTTGTTGAATTATAAGAGTTATTTTTATTCTGGACAGAAGTTTCTTTTTCATTTTATTTTATTTATTTTAAAGAGGATAAAATCAAGGAAAATAAAACAGAATAAAACCAATCAAAAATAAACCAGTATAAGTGATACAGGACTTCAAAATCTTACCAAACCAACAGTAGTTATCATAATGCCTTTTGTTGTCTTCAAAATAGCTGCAGATACTTTTGGACATAGTTAAAATCAAACAGAACAGAATAGAATAGAAACAATAAAACCAAAACAGTGAATGCAATAAAGGACTTCAAAACAAGCCACTAGTAAATGAGACATATGATTTGCAAATATTTTCTTCATCTGTGGGCAATCTTTTATTTTCTTTTTCTTTTTTTTTTTTTTTTTTTTTTTTCGGTACTGGGGATTGAACTCACAACCTCGCGCCTGCCAGGGCAGATGCTTAAGCCACTGAGTCAAACTCCCAGCCCTGGTTTTTTGAGGCAGGGTCGCACTGTATAGCTCAGGCCGGCCTTGCGCTCGCGTTGTAGCCCAGGCCGGCCTCGAACTCACAATGCTCCGCCTACCTCAGCCTCCCGAGTGCTGGGATTAAAGGCGTGAGCCACC